>JAUTBT010065027.1:0-14318 GCA_032361225.1 Lepetodrilus schrolli
CACGGTACTAGCTCTCACCTGACACACACGGTACTAGCTCTCACCTGACACACACGGTACTAGCTCTCACCTGACACACACGGTACTAGCTCTCACCTGACACCTATTGTGAACATGTCAAGGATGCCCCGCCCCTGGATCCAGCCCAGCAGCATGATGAGGCCAATGATACAGAAGGAGTAGAAAGACAGCTGCTTCCCCAGCAGGTCCATGCTGATCTGCAGGGGTGTCTTTGGAGACTGTAGGAAAAGAAAGAAGAATGTTTGGAAAACGAAGGTATCGCTGACAAAACATAGTCTCTAATTGTATTCAAGGCAATGGAACAACTATTGCCATATGGAAATAGTAAACTTATAAGTGTCTAGGAATGGGGATGGATAGTAAACAATCATATAAGCATCTAGGAATTAATTTTATTTTGTTTTTAATTAGGGTTTTCCGCTTTCAAGATTCTTTCACTTATATCACAGCTTGTGAGAATGGATAGTAAACATATAACTGGTTCTGAATGAGGATGGACAGTAAACATATAAGCATCTAGGAGTGAGACTTCCACAAACCTCTTCAGCCTGCATCATTTTGAATATTTCTCCGAACTCTGAATTGAGACCCGTTCCTGTTACAATACCCTGAAAAATGTGAATAATGTGTTAGTCGAGTTCATCGATTTGTCTGTAGGCTGCAGAGTCGTCAATGAGTATTTCAATCTTAATGGCTACGCATATCTTCTGAGTCATGCAGGGTTCAATCCAGGACCTTGTCGACGTGTGAGAGGTCACACATACCTTTCTGAATAATAGCAGGTAAAAGTGGGAAGCACTCAAATCTGAGGTCGTAAAGCAATTATGTTGTTGAATTATTAACATAAAGAATAAATTGTTAGATTTGTCTGACTTAGGTACCTTTCCTCTCCCTGTACGAACTAGTGTTCCCATGAAAGCAACATTTTTCCTATCCGAGATACCGTTGGTGGTTTTCTTGTTCTGGGTTGATGTTGTTTTTATCATTGGATGAGGTTCCCCGGTGAAACTGGACTCATCAATAGATAGATCTATTGCCTGCCAGAAGGAAAGACATCACAGACTAATGAAAGAGAAATACAATACTGTGTCCGATGTGGTCTTACTGAGATATCTTGACATTATGTCAGTAATGATCGAACTCCCGAGTCCCAATTTATGAATCATGAGCCATACACGCTACCCACTGCGCTACGCAGTCATTAAATAAATCACTGGTAAATTCATCTAAAAATGTTTTCTGACCGACAAGGACTAACCTCCCCATGTTAGAGATTGCAACCAGAATATTCCACTTGCTAATTATTTTCAACTTTTGTTTACTAAATGTCAAAAGGAGATATGTTATTTGCTGTATTACTGTGTAACTCGTACAACTTAGAACGATGAACTGGTACCCACCTCAAACAGACGGATATCTGCTGGCACTCTGTCTCCTATGCTCAGGTGTACGATATCTCCTGGAACCAATTCACGAGCCAGGAACGTTTCAGCCTTCCCATTCCTGATACTGAAACATGACAACAACCAAACACTTAATCATCTTTCTATTGCAGTCTGAGGGCCCTCAAAACATTGATTCAGTTAATCCAGTGGGGGAAGGTGAATTACCAGTACATAAAAGTGGCAAAAATATTGTATCACAGGGCTATTACATGTTCTGATACAGCTATCTTTCCCAGACAAATGTCATTTCCCCCCTAGAATTTATACTAATCTAGAATAAAATTATCCAATTAATTACACCCACCCTCAGACATCGGTGAGCACCATTCTAACACTAACACTTAATTCCCTCCCTATATCCTCTGATCCTTTGTGTTCACACAAAAAATGGCAGTATACAGAAAATAAAACATATCAGACTATATTTAGAACAAAACTGTTGTTATATTTATCACTGTTGTCATTGGCTACGCAGCATCATATTATGGCAGATTTCATTTTAGAGTTTTCCCTTATAGTTAATAATACTATGCAGAAACATGTTTGTTTTTTTAAAGCTGTAGTATTGCATGTACATATAATCTCACCATTTTAATACTGAAAAAAGTACACCTTTAACTTACCAATGGCACATAGGGGGAACAAGTTTTGTAAGGACCTCAAGTGATTTTTCAGACCTGTACTCCTGCAACGAAAAAAAATGGAGAAAATATTGAAACTCTATCCAAAGATCATAATTTTGTGAATACAGTAGACCTCCGTTTTGTATCTGACTAAAAATATCTGCTTCCCTCTCAATACCTTTTTACTGAGAACCAATATCTTCATATTTAAAATGATATATAACAGGAAATGTGGTTTCCATTTACAGTCGGACGTTTCCAAAAACAAACTAGATAAATTAAGTACAATTTATGTTCAGGACATCCAGACAATAAATTTGGGGACGATTTGTGTCATAAGAAGATATCAACTGCTCTAGTAGACTTAAAACAGACTAGGCTGACAAGGAGACATAGAGCAAATAATGAGTGTCAGCTACGTTGGATTACATATTTAGTTAACATCCAGGAATTACAATCACATTCTGACTTGTATGGTGGAATTTGTTTGGACATATATTTGTTTGTCATGGACCATTGTGACAACTGAATATTTATCGTGTAATTAAACATAGGCAGTGCCTTTGATCTTGCATGCTACTATGTTAGAATACAACACAGACAAATACAACATAGACAAATACAACACAGACAAATACAACATAGACAAATACAACACAGACAAATACAACATAGACAAATACAAATTCTGAAACCACGCAACAGTAGTACAGAAAAACAAAGGAAAACAAAATCTTTCCAAAAAAACATACATACCTGTATGAAGGCAACGGTAGACACTATGACAATGGCCTGAAACCAAACAAACAAGAAACTACATTTTGACGTCCTTGTCAAGTTTATCCTCGTGGTACTTTTTCATATCACTTCCAAACACATTTTAAAGCCCCTCATTCAATGGTATGTCCCTATCAGCATCACACAGAGTACTTCCATACACAAATAAAAGTACTCTTTTCAAAGCTTGAGTGTTTACCGTGTTTGCACGTGAAAAACTTTGCATGCAAATAACCTTTAAGATAGTTAAAGAACTCGTGCTCAACCAACAATAACCTTTATACACCAATAAATTACTCCTACTAAATTACTCTAACATTAATACTGTTAAGCAAGGCTGGACACTGAATGGAATGACATATATTCGATTTGTTTACTGTACATTTCCTTGTATAATACACAATTTTTTACTTCAAAATCTGAGCTCAATAAATGAATGAATTAGTGCTTTACGTCGCAGCAGGAATATTTCACCCATACGCGATGACCTGAGCTCTCAAGCTTGCATGCATATTATATAAGACCACTAAGTTCTATACTTGTTTTCAAGCCTTGATCAATATATGAACCATACTATATATGGTACCGTACTATACAAGGAAAAATATAGTACATATAGAATAAGCAGAATTGTTGCATCATAAATGTACACATTATTATTATTGTTGTTGTTGTTGTTGGTGGTGGTGGTGGTGGTGGTAGTAGTAGTAGTAGTAGTATTATTGTTGTTATCATCATTATTATTATTATTATTATTAGTAGTAGTATTAGTATTAGTATTATTATTGTTGTTATCATTATTATTATTATTATTATTATTATTATTATTATCATTATTATTATTATTAGTAGTATTAGTATTAGTATTAGTATTATTATTATTATTGTTGTTATCATTATTATTATTATTATTATTATTATTATTATCATTATTATTATCATTATCATTATTATTATTATCATTATTATTATTATATTATTGTTATTGTTATGAACTTACGACGGTGATACTGATGGCATCATCTATTTGCTTCATGAAGACGCTGACAACTGCAGAGGCCAGCAGAAGAAGAATGAGAGGGTTGTTGAACTGCAGATTGAAGAGTACAACATGTACAACATGACAACTGAACAACTTTACATTGTCTGTGTGTTGGGGGCACACAGATGATTTCAATTATGTTTTGCTGATATCACACCTTATCACTATACAACGGGAGAAAAACCTGCAACATCTGTAGCACATAGCAAAGTTAACTCTTGTGGAGCTGGGCTTGGTTCCAAGATATAAATCTCTACCACACTGCTACCAACTTCCCTGATGTCTTTAAAACAGGCCAAATTAATTTTAAATTGTTAAATTCACACAGCTGTTAATTGCACAGCATGGGCAATTCCATAAGAAATCTGCATTAATACTTTGCTATGGACACAGTACGTGATATCAGTGCTGCAGGTTCTGTTAGTAAGTGTTACCTGTCCGAGGAACTTCTTCCAGAGAGGTTCTTCCTTGGTGATCTCGAAGTCATTGTGACCCTGCAGCATCTGTCTGCGGCTGGCTTCCTTGGAGTCCAGCCCCACGTGTAGGTCAGTGCGACATCTCTCCATGACCTCCTCCACAGACAGACATGACACCTCCCCCGACTTCAACATGATCAGCATCTCACTGGTTCCCTCCTGAAACATGGAAAGTCAGATGTGACATAACATGCTCCTACTGGTCTCGGCCAGCTCCGTGGCGTAATGGTTAGAGCGTCGGCCCAGAGTGCGGAAGGTCGCGGGTTCGATCCTGGACGCATCATACCAAAAGACGTTAAAGGACGGTACTTGTTGTCCCCCTGCTTGGCGCTCAGCATTAAAGGGGTAAAGCAATGATTGGTCAGCTCGGAGTCAGTATACGGTGGAAATATTGACTCTCCCACTTCACTTGATGTGATAAACATAGTATTTGAGAAAAAACATTGAAACGAATGATTTAGCTATACATTCACATTGTATACCAATGTTCACCACAACTGATCATTTTGTGCAATTGATGCAATAAAGTGTGGGATTCTTGCAAATACATGCATAGCTATCTACAAAACATAGACAGGGTGAATACTAGTTTAGGCAGTCAGCAATAAACTTGATATCATCATGGTAACACCTGCATACTGGATATGTGTCTGAATAATGTCTACAGTGATATTTACTAGTTCCTAGTAAATCTGTTGTAACTGTAACTTTGAATACAAGGTTATTGTCTTACAGCCCCATGTGTTTGTGTCATTTTATCACCATCACATCTTCTTACAATCATCTCAATTGTAGTGTATGAATGTATGAATGAATGAATGAATAAATTAGTGTTTTACATCACAGCGGGAATATTTCACACATACGCGATGATGATAATGTTATATTACAATATAATTACAATATATATTTACCAATTGCACATTCAAGACAATAAACGCATGAAAAATCATGCCATAATGTTAAGAGTAAAATATAAGTTGAGACGTAGGACATGGACAACTAGACGATAATGACAGGATAATGTATAATTAACAATTTTCATATAGTTGAATTTCCTTTAAAAAGGATAAAATAAGGTGCCCAGGAACCAGGAATCTCTGTAATGTCCACACAGTCCAGCAAGATATGGCTGACTGTGAGGTCCTCGTCACACCGCATGGATCGTATGCACTGAGGTCAATCCTCACCTTTAAATATCTGAATGTGTATAAAATGTATGGCCTATATGTATAAAATGGCATAAAATGTATGGCCTATGTGTATAAAATGAATGGTCTATGTGTATAAAATGTATGGCCTATATGTATAAAATGGCATATGTGTATAAAATATATGGCCTATATGTATAAAATGTATGGCCTAAAAAGTATGGCCTAAAATGTATGGCCTAAAAAGTATGGCCTAAAATGTATGGCCTATGTGTATAAAATGTATGGTCTATGTGTGTATAAAATGTATGGCCTATGTGTATAAAATGTATGGCCTATATAAAATGTATGGCCTATGTGTGTATAAAATGTATGGCCTATGTGTATAAAATGTATGGCCTAAAATGCATGGCCTATGTGTACAAAATGTATGGCCTATGTGGCCTATATGGCCTCATCAATTGTACAATGATCTACATGACAGCCGTCTTCAATAGGTTATTGTTAAGTCAGCGAGTTTTTGTTTTATGTCACAGCAGGATTATGCTGGAGGCAACCGGAGATGCCCTAAAGAGCAGTGACTGTGCCTAATTCAGCAGGAAGAGGGTTAAAAAAGCAATATTTCATTTATGGAACCATTTAACTTGTTGAAACAAGCTAGTGCAGTGAGTGAGTGAATGAGTACTTGTTTAATGCCATTTCAACCATGTGAACAAGACATTAGTTTTAAACAAATAATTAAATAACTGAGTGACAAAAGTAAACAATGTGAAAATAGACCTTTCATGCAAATAACTGTACCAACTTGACCTGACACAATAAACAGAATGGAGTGTGTGATGAAATACTAGTAGTTTGATTTTCAATTGCCATCCATGAAAATCTTATGATGGTAACTATTCATATTATTTAGAATAATATATATAAAATACTTGCAAGTATGATCTTGCCTCTTGTACATTGGTGTTTGCACATCCCTCTACCACGGCTTAACAAGATGTTGCTTTTTTTGTACACTTTTATTCCGCAACAAACACATTCTTCCTTTGAAATTACATCCCCAACTACTTAAATGCATAAAAAAGGACATGTTTCATTTCCATAATCACCAAAATACCACATTAAATAATAAGCTAAACCTATTTATATACATCTAGTTCTTACTCATATTCCATATATACATATGTGCATACATTATAATTTGATATACAAACACGGCAAATTGTTAATGAAGATAACAAACATAAGCATTATATTATACAAGGTAATACACACCAAATCATTTAAGTTTCATTGTTCAAATGTGTAGATAGGTACAAACCTGCATAATTACGCTACGATTATCATATACGTAGCAATATTTTCAAAAGAAATATCCTCAGTATGGCTCCAGATATAGATAACACATCACCGGGATCACAGTGTGCTATTGTCCAGGAATTTAATGACACTGGTTACAGCTCTCCAGCACAATGACTGTACTACCAGAGAAATACTCCTATACCCACACCTCAGCCCGCGGGTTATTACTTAGTAGTGACAGCAATCTGTCACCGCCACCGATGATAGCGAGGACCAAAAATGCCCTTTGGCTGGGATTACCTTCTGTTGTTTGTATATATCCAATTTCATTTAAATACATTAAATTATTGTGGGATTAAGACAGTAAGCAGAACGTGCCATGTCTTGCTATAGCTGAATAATACACGTAGATGTCTTCAACACTGAGCATACAAGCAGGTAATATTACCCCTCACGTTGTACCTAATAAGTCAGCTTGAGATTCCGTTGTCGTTGTCGTGCTAAAAATGGCACCTGTTTTGTTGCACACTTGACAGTGATATCTCAAGAATCTAAATTACAAACAAAACAAAACTGTCTGTGGTTGGACTTCAAAACTTCAGATATAGAAAGTCACCTAGACTCATTCAGGGTTCAAATCACTTGGTGGATTTATGATGAATTTAAGTTTAATACCTGTAATTGCATTCAAATACAGATAAACTGTGTTATTTATGACTGGTGAGTGAATCAGTCCGGGGACACACACTTTTGATCTTGGGACTTAAATTCACTTGGGACTGAATAAATTATGGACCCAAATTATTGTATAGAAGACACACATACTCATACGTACGTTACATCTGCTGTTTCCAATGATGCCTGTAGGCTATACAGCATAATAGATGTTGACTGATAGCCACGAAGATCTAAGTCTATATTTGCACTTGCTCATCATTCTCAAGCATAATAACCGCCAATACTATGTTAAACGTAATTGTATATTAAGAATAAGAATTTAAATCATACCTTTGCAAATTGGCTCACATGTAAGCCTTCACAACACTTTAAAAAAGAAATATTTAAATTCAAGATTCTTTCACTTATATCATGACTTGGCAGGAGGAAGGAGGAAACCTGCAACATCCATAGCGCTGAATGTTGCAGTAAACCAGGATTTTTTTTCATGATTATGGCACTATCATTATACATGCTATGGTGTATTACATTTGAACATGAGGTGCACTGTTTAAAACTGGTCCCAACACCTAAATGATTGTTTTCACAAGGAGTTATATCACGAACAGCAATACCTTTATATTATTTTTACTTTTTATGCTACCGGTGAGATATCACCCATGTTACAACTGTTCTGAGATATCTAACTACTGTAATATCACGTTTGCGCTATACATGTATGTATATGGTGGTACTACTTTTACTATTTTTAGCTGGTTTGTCGCGTGAACAAATTACATTGACTGTACAACCAAGATGTAAAGATCGCATGTCATCAAGACATTAATTTTCTTATGTTTGTTGTATTTGTTGTTGATATATCTGGATACATATCATAACACACCGTTAGACATCAGGCCCCCATTTCACAACAGCCTCATAAACCAGGAGCTCCTAAACCAGTCCTAAGAGTAGTCACCTCATAACAAGTGTTTCACGATGACATCACAAGTCTTATCCCTTCTTAAATCGGCATCTAACATAGGAGGTGATAAACTGGGTCATAAAGTTAGGAGCTCCTAAATTTAGGATGTCGTTGTGAAACGGGGGCCTGTGGAATAACATTGTTGTCCTACTGACATTATCTCCTGTGGGAGCCAGTATTTGGTGATAAATTCTGTTTGACTTCTATTTGTCGGTTAAAACTATTGAAGGCTAGCTAGTCGTTAGTCTCCATTTTACTTTAAAATATTCGATGATCTATTGTCATCTCATGACATGGGGAAAACTGATATCTCCTTTCCCACAACTTGATGAGGGATACCTGCTATTTCACTAGACACAAGGAATATCCTCTCTTTATTTACAGTAATTTAATTATTATTATTTTCCTGAATGGGTTAAAGATTCCATGAGAAACATTAAAGGCCTACGATATTCATTCATCTTCCTGAACGGACACGTTTCAAAATGTAGATTTTATGTCACTTCATGCCCTTCAGTCATATCTATTTTTACATAGTATGATATTTTGAAGTTTTTTTTTCTGATGTTGTATTTTATATTTTTTGTTTGTTTGAGGAAATATAGACTACATCAACTATGGACCATATCAAATATGTTAAAAAAGAAATACAATGAATATTATTCTTCCTTTTCCATTGCAACATGTCGTGGTCAGTACATTATACATGGTGTGTTTTGTAAGTAGAAACATGTATATTAAAGGCATACAATCACAGTTTGTTGACATATTTCATGGTCAAAAGTATTTTACCTGAAAGTATGTACATTTGATGTGTCTACACAAGTATTAGGAAATGAGCTACATTTTCTGCATGCTACACAGGTTTTCAATTTTTTCATATTTTTTCACATTTTTGTAGTTTTTTGTCGCGAGACAAAAAATACAAAAATAAAATAAAATATTGAAAACCAGTGAGACATGCAGGAAAATGTAGCTTGTTGCCCAATATACTTGTATAGACAAATCAAATGCACATACTTTCAGGTTAAGATACAGTTGACCATTAAATATGTCGACAATCGTACATCTATGTATATCTGGAAAATTGTAACATATTAGCTTTGTAATTGTAATCATGTCGAAAGCTGCAAAGACAGGAATCTCTAAGTTGGCCCTTCTCTGGCGATAATGCAATATGTTATATTTCACATGTAGATCTAGGTCAAATCATCTTTATTATTTACGATGGATGTACATAAAACAAAGGTATATTTTATATACTTATTATATATATTATTCCGGCATGGCAATTTTCCGCGGGTCTGCGGAAATCCACTGATTTATTTGTCCAGGGGTTGATTTATTTGCACTGGACGTGGCTTGGACCTCCAGACCCAGGGCTTGTTTTCCGCTGAATTCAAAATTGTTTGTTGCCATGTCTGATGAGGTTGCATTGAATGAATGTGTCAGATGCTGCCTAATCCATATCCTAATCCATGTGGGGAAATCATAACAAGTTAATACACGGTAGACTAATGAACCTTTTTGTTGCTGAAGGCAACCACACATACCTTGATGAGATGATGACTGTGATTAATATATACAGCAAGCAGAATGTTAAATTATATGTTTGTATGTTAATATATTTTTGAGGGATGATTGTTAGTTGCATTTGATATTTTGGTGACATTAATATTAAAAATACAGTACATACTGTATTATACAATATATGATATCAAACAGGACCTGAGATTCCAAATCTTTTTGAGTCCGATTTCATGCTCGAGCTCAAATTTTATATGGGGATTTGTAAACGAAACCTTGAGTTGAGCATGAGTTTGTACTCAAAAACTAAAAAATCAAATGTAATCAAATGAATTATGGAATTTAATACAGGTAAAAAAGTATATTATTGGTTTTATAGTATCTATACATGTGGTAATTTATCTTGTTTTTGTAATGTTTTATGTAAACTTTCATTTAATTATATATAAAATGTTTTCTTTTTCAGTATGGATATATCTTTTATAATTGTATCACAGTTTTCTTCCAAATTTTCCATGCACACACACGCACTCACACACACACACACACACTCACACACACACACACACACACACACACACACACACACACACACACACATCTGGGGGGAAGCAAAGCATTGTAATCTACAATATACTAAAATATATAATAAGGACATTGACCATTTCATTCCATTTGAATGTACTTCTACAAAAGAATTAGGCACAAAAATAGATACGATATAGTTCTAATTAAACATTTGTTTTTGTCTTGTAGCACAAACATAGATATTTAATAAACAATGTGGATATGGATGCATATTTCACTCTAGTGTTATATAGTGGAGAGGGGAAGATATATAATATTATATTGCCAAAATCAAAACACAGCTCCTGAATACATCCAGTCAATCAAGGTGGTTACAATTGATGAAATAGAGGTATATGTTTTACGCCATGTTAGCTTAGATATAACGTATGTGCTGGATTCCACTCTTTATCCACTGGCGACACTGCACCAAATAGAAGTAAAAGAAAATAATTTTAATTCATGAAAATTCTCATGTATTCTCTCAACATTTTATACAGCCACACTCGACAAATACCGCCACACTCAACCAAAAATAGACAGCCAAACCAGACAGTGGAAAGTTACCAGATTATATAGGATAGCATTGTTTACGTTTTTAGTGCTTAGTGGTGTATGTCTTCCATTTACAAATGCACACAGCACTGGTTTCACAGAACATTAATAGAACTACACTTTCTACAAGTAGTAAAACGATGTTGTTTTACAATTATCGTAGTGTTGCTATTTCTTTGCGAAGCTGACCCTTTTATGGTGATATATTGCTGTTGATATCCAACATGAAACGTGCCAATAAAAGAATATTGTTTCTTGAACTGTGAATGATTTTGTATATTTGTACAGCCCTGTCGAATAGTTGGATAAAATATTCCCCGGACTTGGACTTGTGGGACCCAGTGCCTGGCAATCTGATTGGCTTACGTGGTTGGTGTTAGGATTAGGGTTAAGAAAAATATTATATATAAGCCAATCATCATCATCATCATCATGATCATTCATATAGCAGTTCCGACAATATGGCGTGCAAGTAAAATCGCACTCCTATCAACTTCCGGGGATTGGCCAACTGGTACTTTGCGGACGCGCCGTGCGCTTACGGTATGTTTGTGTGCAGATCCTAGTCGAGATGTAGTAACACCCTGTCAACACTTCTCGAATAATCACCGATTAATGGCTATTTTGTTATCTTTTAGGGCGTAACCACACCTCTATTAGATATACTTGCCACTACTTTATATTTCCATCGGACCTTCGCCAGCGAACAAAAATGTGAACCCATAAATAGTTTTTTTGTACGACTGAACCGGCTACGTATTGGAGATTTATTGGCAAAGGTGGAGATCAGGGTCCCCATTCCTTTTATAACTAAATTTGGCCGAATCTTGGTTGCAAAATGTATTTCATGATTCTACAGTCATCTAGGCTTCAATTGTGCAACCAAATAAATACATTGTGACGATTGTTTTTTTTTCGGTAAGTACTCCGTATTGTATTATTCAGCGACGTGCTGTTTTGATCAGATCGGCCATTATCAATTGAACAGCTGATGGAACAGCATGGATATTTTCGTGAATAAAGAGTGATCATCGTAAAAACAATGATTATGTAGTTGTTAGATGTAAATCTATATGTCTGTGCTAATCTCAGCCCTTTCCTTATCCCCGACTCACGAAAATTAGGAAAATAGAGGGGACCCATATCTCCACCTCCACCTCCACCGGTCTATTTACCATGTTTAATAGAATATAGCAAGATATTTAGTCGACATCGAGCTAGTTTAGCTATCCCCCGGAAGAAGTAATCTCACCACAACTGACACGCCCTATAAAGCTACGTAACTATACATATTAAAAATTAATAACATATGAAAATATTGAAAACCAGTGGGATATGCGCAAGATGTAGCTGGTTACCCAATATACTTGTGTAGATACATCAAATGTACATACTTTCATTCATGTAAAATACGTTTGACCATGAACTATGCAAACTAACCCGTGATTGTATGCCTTTAATAAGACTACAGAAAATACAATTAGTTTTTATGACGATGCACAAGCGTTTCTTGTTATTGATACATAAGCTTCCTACAAAGGTCGTCTGTCAAATAATTATATAATTTATCTATGATCCACAGTTAGTAACTCTATACGTGTAGATAGAAATGAAGAATTCCGAGTTTGTTTGGATAGAAATGAAGAATTCCGAGTTTGTTTGTAAGCGTTGAAAACATTGTTAATTAATATTAGGTTCGATGTCATGTTATGTTATTGTTTTACGTCGCAGTGGGAATATTTCACCCATAGGCGACGACTATAGCGTCAGTTCGATGTATGTGCGGTTATTACTCATGTAATCCTAGACGCGACTAAACTGGGTCATTCCGTGTCAAATCAACCAAATCAATTTTCTGAAATTTCAAATTTTCTGAAATTTCCCAGGTGACCCTCTCAGATTTTGATAAAGTTTCATCAGAATGATGGAATATGGCCCGAATGAACACATACCAAAAAGTTAAGTCATATTCCATGTCGTTTTTGAGATATGGCCCATTGAAATTTGGTCGAGAAGGCCTTTTTCGCGAGCACGAGTCGCGAAAAGTGATTTATAAATATTATTTTTACTTTGAAACCTCATAATTTAGTCATCGTACCAGGTAGAGCTCACATGTTGCATTCTAGCTTACTTCTTACCATCTTTCATGAATGTGCAATCAATTTAGATGTATATCATTTAGTTTTCTAGTTATGGTCACCCAAAGTAGGCATTTTAATCGCACCAAAAAAAGATTGGTAATTTTTGGTGTCACCCTGTGCCAACATTAGGGGTCACATGAATCCCATATTTGAAAGGTATTATCAACATGTGCATGTCTATACCCATCAGAAATTATAAGCTCACAAATCCATCAATTAAGAACTGTCATGGGCCCAAAGTTGGCTCCAGCCAGAAAGAAAAGTTAAAAAGACACCCTCCGTCTTGACCCCAGTTGACACCGCGATCAATTGAAACACTTTAATTATTTTTTTTTACACCAGTTAAACATATATATTATATCTACTTATACACCAAATTTCAGCTTTGGCACTCAACTCTTTAATGGTGTAGAGGCAATTTGAATATTATACATATTTTGCACATCAAAATGAATACTTATAGAAACCGAATATCATATTTCAAATTTGAAGCTGAATTGAACATGTTTTTATTCCAGCTAGAAAGAAAATACTCAACAACACTTCATCAGGAGAAGTTTTAACATCTGAAGTGGATGTTTATTGGAGTTAAGTTGACGTTAATAAACAATGAGATGTACCAGGTAGAACAAGAAGCCATCCTTCACAAAACTCGCTGTTTTGGCGCACATTATTCATATGTTACATTGGCTCATCTATCAGATCTGGATAATATTTAAGCGCAAGGATAGTCCAAATGATTCTGTCAGAGGCTAGAAGGGCTAATTTCCGTGTTAAATCACACTTTCGTATTTAAGCCCATGACGTAAATACGTGCAGTAGCATCAATACGAATATATAATACGTAATATGTTTTTATAATATAAATATATACCAACATATACTATAGTTTTATTGCAATGTTACCTTATTTTATATATTTTTGTAAATGGGGTTTAGAGCCGCTTTCAGGATTCTTTCCTTATATCACGGCTTGTCAGTTTAGGGCAGGAGGAAACCCGCAACATCCGTAGCGCTGAATGTTGCAGTAAACCTGTGAGCATCGGCTG
>JAUTBT010065038.1:0-14316 GCA_032361225.1 Lepetodrilus schrolli
ATATATATATATATATATATATATATGTGTATACATGTATATAAGTCATGTTTGTTCATACAAATTAAGTTGCAATGGCTACATTTCTGTATTACGTAGACATTCTGCGAGGCCTTTGGAGCGGAACTAGCAGAGATCTCAACTCCCGTGGAGCAGCATTTTGTTGAAAGCTACCTGCAACCGTTAACGAGTAAGTATTACATATTATTTTCGATCTAGTTCTGATTTAGTATCTGGAACTAAGGTGTATGCGAAACCTATTTGCCATATGATAATCGCCAATTGGCACTTGACAAGGGTTTCTAAATATGCTGAGTTTTCGGACCCTTTATATTGCGAATTGCAATGTAGCACTGCAAGGATTACCAACAGTATGCAAGCTAATATTATTTAATCAAATGTTGCTGACCGCATATCCTTGCAATCTAGGTTCTATATACGCCGTGGACGTCTGGATCGGTGGTTCTGATCTCTTGGTGGAGGGTTCCTTTTACTGGAGCAAATCTGCCGATCCATTGGAATACACCAACTGGGCCGCTGGTGAGCCTAACGACATAGGGGTGGAAGAAGACTGCATGGGGCTTCTTGTCAAGAAGCAATACGGGTGGAATGATGCGCCCTGTGAGACGAAACAGATGTTCCTCTGTGAAATACCGTAAGTCTGAAAATTCCATCAAGATTCATTCTAATAGACGAGACACTGCACAAAAATGTTAGTTGTCCTGTGCCAGGATCCTCACAAAAGTGTCCTAGCAGGAGACTTTAATCTCAGGTGTCTTGAATGTGACAACTGGCTTGACCACATAAAATGTGTCATAATGTCTTAAATGGGACTAAACCGTCTTGGTTCGTTATGTCCTGGCCCGGGCCTATCCAATTCTTGTTGTTGTGAGACACTCCACGATTGAAAAATTATTCAAAATATCCTTTAATTAAGCACTGTATGTGTGGAAATGCAAATTGAAGTTATTTTGTTTTTATTATTAGATATACCGTACTGTACGACGAGGCATCACGGCATGCCGCAAATGTATTATTAGTAACGTTTTCTATAATTGATGTCGCAAATCAATCTGGAAATATCAGCATCTTTCCCGGAAAATTCACGATACCCTCTGTGGAGTCGCTCTAATCAGCGACAGCCTCCGAGAATATGTCTAACATAAAACTACGTCTAAGATATTAATGATGGGCTTGTGAGATAGTAGCGGTGAAACACGTGCACATTTCTTTGAGATACTGTATATAAGTTTGAGTAGCATTGTATTAATGATGATAGAGAAACGTGCCTTCGAGATCTCGGGGACGTCTAGTCGACATTGAGATTGACATCTGGCAAGTCCATGAAGTCTAGAATGTAGGCCCACTTGTTACTAGGGGAGACCGTGGGAATGTCACAGTCCTGAGTTTGTTGCTGCAGGTATAAACCCTTGTGGCCCAATAGTAGCTTCGCCCCTGCATCTCCTTCCACATAACGATCTTATAGTAGCACTCCGAGAGCACTCTCATAGCGCCAATATCGTGCTGTGGAACAGAGTGACTTCCGGTAAGTTAACACGATCCACCCAGTGGGGACGTCGAGTCGTGTATCGTCCAGGATATCGTTTCATGAAGCTGTCATTTCCATTATGAGACCACGGCGCTCTCGCAAGTGTCGGATAGCCAGAGACAAGAGATCGCTACGAGAGTGCTTTTATTGTCTCGTAGTACATGTCAGAACTTCGTGAAACGATTCCTAGGAACTCCAGACAGGTCTGTACGTTGAGGATGTCCAATAACTCCAGACTGACACCTGGGTTGTCCAGGAACTTCAAAGTCGCATTTGCTCTCTTAAATTCAAGGTACCATCAGTTCACCAGAGCATCGTATCACGAAGCTCTCTAATCTACTAAAAGGCCTATAGCGCTCTCGTAGGGATCGTGCACTTACGAGAGCGATATAGCCTCATAGTGGATAAGAGATGTTCGAGGTACGATACACAGAAGTTGGACATATTTAGCTGTAACCTATACATAAATGACCATGTCAATCATTCTTATCAAACTGAGGTGGTATATGCGTCTGGTGCCAATGTTCCTAACCTATCGTATGCGTAACGACATCGTTAAACCTTCGTGGGGGAAATTTGACTCTTTCGGGATCGTCAAATGTTCCTATACGAAGACTTAACTATGTAGTTACGTAAATGAATGTGATTAAGAAAAACACATGGTGTAAATTAATCAGTCCTTTATTGAAAGAACTCTTTGCCAAAAACTATGCTCCTAAATGTATTATGCATGTGAGATTGACAAGCTTTACATCAGCCAACGATGATTAATACTAAGAAAGGGACATTCCGTATACTTTTCAGCGGATATGCTTTCACTGGCGGTATCCCTGTAGGACGGAAATAACTAATAGTGATTGCAAACGGCTTCTGCTGATTGGACGAGGATCTGTGCTATCCAGCGTTTATATACTGTACTTGACATGCCTTGTCAATAGATATAATGCAATGTTCGTGCAATATGTTTTCAAATAAATGCAATGAACCGGTGGGAAATTTGTTATAATTAAGTATTATTGAAAGTGACGGTATTCTGAAATACGGAGTTACTGTTTACTTCGCACCAAAAACAAATTAGGATGACCACGTGTTTTGGACTAGGTGTACACTTACAGTGCATCTTGCGGACTGTCAATATATCAGAAAATCAGTACGTTATAATTAGTCCATCCTTCCATATGTGCGTGTATTAGGATATCTGTGTGTGTGTGTGTGTGTGTGTGTGTGTGTGTGTGTGTGTGTGTGTTTGTGGGCGTGGGCACCGCACTCATCCCACTACCTCTCTCTCTCTCTCTCTCTCTCTCTGTACGCTCTTGTGTGCATTTGGCTGTCTGATTTGCGTGTAGAAATATCACTTGAAATGGAGCATACTAACCCCTTCAAAAATGCATCCATTAATCTCACATTTGATCGTTTCGCCAAGACTTTAACAGAAATAAATAAAAGTACACTTGATGCAAAAAAAACAACAGAAAACAAATGCTGCCATTCCCTAATGCCAATGCATCTCGTTCGGACATGCATTTCTCTACGCGTGGATTGTCCAATTTGTAGAAAACGACTCCCTTTGGGAAGTAGGGAGCGAAAACGATGTCCCCGTGCTAATTAAATATTAATTTGTTTCTGGGTGATAGAAGTCACTGCCGTGAAAGTTGATTCGGTGTCTCTCTCCACTTTAATTACTGTCATATTTCATAGCTACTCAGCAGAAAGCCTCTGTTCCCTAATACCACCGTCCTACTGTGTAATCTCTAATAGGATGGAACAGTTAATCCGCTTCGCAGTCAATGTCTACAACACACGCAATAAGAGGGAATGTATATTACTAATTAACAACTCACACCTTCATTACATACTACTACTACTACTACTACTACTACTACTACTGCTACTCCTACTACTACTACTACTACTACTACTACTATTACTATTACTATTACTACTACTACTACTACTACTACTAGTAGTACAATTATTATTATTATAACTGCTACTATTATTATTACTACTACTACTACTACTACTACTATTACTAGTATTATTAGTATTACTATTACTACTATACAATGAGTGTTATTAATATTAATAATAACAGTAAAATAATATTATTGAAAAAAAAGAATGAAAATTATTAGTTTACAGTACATATGTACCAGGATGCTGTTTTTGAGATATTAATATTAATGTATACATAATTAATGTTATGTTGTCGAGTGTGTGCCACTGTTTTAATTGATTCGTGTATATTATCTACAGTAATTAGTATTTGATCTCTATTTGGGACACACGTTAGTCTGTGACTTTCATTTAATATAAATACATTCAACTTTTCTGATAATTACTGTCATATATAAATTTCGAATTACCTTTCATCAAAGACCAAAAATCACTGTATACATGCTTTCATTGCTGTTGTTTATTCTTCGTGTTTCCCTTTGACAATAGACTCAGCAAATGAAGCAGCTGTGAAATTGCTCTTTATTTATATTTCTCAACACAGATAGGTTATTGTTGTGTTTTTTTAGTCGTATGTTCTTACAATTTGAACTGAAAACATACGTTCATTATATTCCGGAAGATCTTGAACAATATCGCTTTGTTGTAATGACTTTGATTGTAAAAACATTGATAGTAACACCGATAGTAGACAATGTACTGTAGTCAATGTCATTTAAACTTTGTTAATAAATTCATTTTAAAACAATAAAAAATAAATAATTTGGGATTTACGTTTTTCAAGTACTAGTATTTCAGCGCTGTCGTCACGGTTTATTTATGAATTATAATTGTATATAGTAGTACATCAGTGTCACGCGTAGTGCAGATAATCAATGTACACGTATATTCAGCGTATAGTATGTGTTCTGAGCTGTGGAACTATCATATGTAGTGCTACTAGAATCTTGGTCATAGACGAGATTCGATCTCGAACCGATAATATCACATAAAATATATAGAGTAATATTACTGATTACTTTAAATTATTCTGGTCTATTAGTATGATATACATAAACAATACTATATAATAACTTCGCACCACCACACACCACACATTGAAACATCATTGGTCTTCCAAATCATGCTAATAATATTAATGTTGCGTTATATAACATCCGTATTTTAGCAGCTTTGTATCCCTTGATATCTGTATGGAACTAGATCCTGTCCTACAATATGTCCTTTCTTCATCATCCCATATCACAGCGTCTGTGGTTTAAACCTACTGATGCGTTCACTGACGAGCATTAAATGATGCACATGCCATGTACTTGAAAGGCCTGCAATTGCCCCCTCTCCAATCCTTACATGATCATTTACCAATACAGCACTTACTTCCATTCAAATGTAGAACATCTAAGCCAGAAGGGCCGTCGTTCAGCTACACTAGCTGTGACCAGGAACATCGGCAAACCCGGATCACATCGTCGAATAGAAAACCAGAAATTCTCAAATCTAGGAAAAGCGGCAATTATTTCAAACGTCTTCCAGTTTTGTGCGGTATTTCAGTATCTGGCTCGCGGCAAGTTACCTAAACGATCACATCAGTAAAGGCTGCAAGATGGCGGCTAAAAGCGCCCTCTAGGAGAGTTATTCTTCCTCGACCGTGTGCAAGATGTGCTCACGTTTGAGAAGATTACGGAGGTTACTCCCGAGGCGAGTTGCAGTATTTGTACGTATTTGTCACATGTCGATAGTCTATTAATGCGTCGGCCTAATGTGTGGCCATCGAACTGATATACATGTGATCGTGGCACTAACTAATACTTAACAGTGCATAGTGATGACGCAATGGACTATTGATGAGTACAACAGAGGAACCTCTTCAGGTCTCTTACATTGATATGATATCCGAAAACAATAAACGGAACTTGGAATCGTTTCATGAAGCTTAAGACAACATAACGCTCTCAGATCCATGTTGATCATTACATGAGCTCTATGGTCTCCTGGTGAATACATAATTTGTTCTCCTATATAATGAAATACACACACATACACACATACACACATGCACACACATACACACACACACACACACGTAAGCATTATGCCTAGAAAGGTATTAAAAAGACAATTTTACTGTGATGATGTATGTTGCATATACTCATATGCATATCGTAGACATTTGATTGAAATTATGACTGGGAAGAAAAAAGTACCTGTAGTTCATTTGTACACTTATAGAACCTCCACAGTAAAAGCATCAGTCTCGGTACCAATACATATTCGACTACCTAAATGTACGCAGCTACCGAGGTCATTATCCTGCACCATACGTATCTAATGGAATTTAAATTCCGAAATGGATGCAGCCTATCGTGATGAATATGAGGATCTATAAATGTGTATAGAATTAGGTTCAAGCAAGCTTTTTTATTGGTTCTGAACAACATATGCGTATTTATCTATAAATGTGCAGTGTACAGCAGTATATTTACTGAATATAAGGCGAGTGTACAAGTAAGCTGAATGAATATCGATACGTTGCATAATATATGAAAATGAGCATAAGCGGCGATAATTAATTGCCTTAATGTCACCAATGCAGGAATACAATCATCTATGTTGAAAACAACTTCTAGTTGACTTAGTGCACTTTTAATGATAATACGTATACCTTTAGGGAACGTTTACATTCGAATTTGGGTTCCCCCCCCCCCCCCCCAGTTCTTCATATAAATACACTATCATTAAAACAGTCCATCCCTGTGGAAGTAATAGTCAGATGAAGAAAAAACAATAGCATTGACCTAGAATTTCATATCAGCTCAATGAAACAGGCGGAAGACGGGTGATGCTAGTATTCTATTACCTCTGAAGTAATGCCTAATACAATTCAATCGCTGAAAATTTCCAATTGAGAATTTTACTAACCTGATTCTCATCATGCTACGTTGAGTATCTGAGTTTTATTTTATAAATTTGGCGAATATTGCAATTTCCGGCACGAAATGACTTAACATATTTTGAAGGACGTGTTTCATTTAGGGGATTGTCGACTGCTTTTAGAGTAACGGTGATGCTAGTGTTCAACATATTAGTGTCCATATTGTAACAAAGAACAGGGCATAATATCATATCCGACACACACGTCTACGCAACGTATATGTCTAATACTTTAGCTAGAAGTCATCGTCACATGAAACTGTTACGAATGCTCTCACATGATCATGAATTGCACCTTAAGTGTGGAGGTGGAGATGGAGATGGAGGTGGAGGTGATGATCGGGGTGGAGGTGGTGAGGACTTAACCCTCCGTCGATCAAACACCCCCCCCACACACACACACACACACACACCCTCTCACTGATCGACCAAATAAAAAAAAAGAAGGGATTTGTGGGTTTGCAAGAACCGTAACTTCACAATCGCAACTCCCTTGAGTGGTTTCCAGTATCGTACAATTACACACTAGAGTGTTGTTGGTATATAGATTCAACCGAGAGGAGGAGGAGGCATTATTTATTCCAAATACGTTCATTTTGCCAAGGAGTGCCACGTATTTTCTCCCGCCTATGCAGCGGTAAAACATATTTTGGCGGTACAAACACCATGCTACTTATGCCAAGGGAATGTACGAGTATTTGAATTGTTATACCCAATTTGGTTCTAATTTTAAACTACTATATTATAGCTGTGCTTGTATCTCATATTGTTCTTGCCTAGAATAACTATGCAAATACCATAACCTTAATACAGATTAATAATTGTGTTTATCCTTCATAACATTACCACATTTACCACTGACCGAACATCAATCTATTAATGGACTTTCAATAAATAACCTGTTTCCGTACCGCCCGCAGACTGAAGCAAACGGTTATCCGTTGACCTTAATGTTCTGCATTATGCACAGTAATAAGCTTGATCTTTAATATATATAAAAGCTTTCGCGGCAGGTTTTGAAGGTGAAAACGTAAGGTTTACGGCTCAAAGAGAAACAGGATAGCATATGTATTTCAGTTCTCATAGGATATCGCGCATCTCGGAGTCCTCCTACACTTCTGTTTGTGATGGCTTCCGTGTCTAGTATCCTTTATGATTGCTGTATACAGAAGGATAGACATGCACACGAGAGGGAATCTGTGATGTTACCTTCGTAAATATGGGTCCATGGTCCAAGAGAATTAACTATTTCTCATCCTTACCATCTGAAGACTCATCTCTTCCGCCAAGCCTATCCCTAGTGACTGTCTGTCTGCACTTCGAGCATGTGTTTTCCCACATGGAGTCCAGCGCATTAGAAATGCATTATTATTATTATTATTGTTATTATTGGTACAGTCATTTAGAAAATTGTCCTGATTCCATTTGTGTTATTCATTTAACCAAATACGTTGGCGTCAGCCCTTGTTGGCAAACATTGTTACGAAGTAGCTATATGTGTTATCCTTACGTTTCTTTCCAATGATGTATTTACTGTATTCTGTACTATTTGATTGTATTGCATGATATAATAGTATGTGCCTCATATGTACAATTTGTATAACAATGTATTGTATTGACATGTAGATATATTGCTGCATGTTATCTATATCACTGTATGTGATTTTATGAGAATAAACTTCTTCTTCTACTGTACATGTGTACAATGATAGGACAGTTTGTCTAACGTAACGGTTTCTTCTATTAATATACGATCACAAATAACCTTCCGTTATCCCATGTGTCAACTTGAACTTTGAACAGTATGTGCCCATGAGTGATACGTTCCTGTTTACACTCGGAATCTTCCTCGTGACTCGTGGGCATCACAATGTCTCAATTATTTACGCTCATAAAATCAGAATATTAAAATTGTCATACTAGTCTGGAACAGTCCACCCAACGCATTCCGGTTTACTCTCTTCACCGACAGCGAATTATCGTGTTTGTTTATCTAAATTAACTTGTAAATAAATCATCATGTGAATAATGAAGTAAGGTAGATTAGACTCGTAAGTTTGTCGCAAAGAGGGCTGGATGTTGTTAAAATCATCGTCAGCGGTTGATGTGCAGATTGATATGCACTTACTAGTGAGACTTTAATAACATATCTGTCTGTGTGTATGTCTGTAGGTCCCCTGAGGTCTCGCGCCGGTCAATCAACTGATCTTTACATTTACTATATATATACAAAGTGTATACTAGAAATACAATTCTTGTTTGGTATACGGTTATTTCTCACTTAGAGTTAAGTATGTGAATATATCTTTTTCTATTCTGACATAAAGCTATATTGGTGTCTGCAGATTCATCGTCGATATTTTCAACCCACGCAAAAATCGAAATACGTAAAAGACATACTTGTATATCTCCTAAATCAATTGATTCTTCAAGAGTTTAACTAGACTATTATACAATATAATACATACAGGCATATCATTTAATATGATATCGAATTTTTTTTTTAAAGGAGGGAATAATATTTTGAAAACATCGTGAATTCAAAGGATAGAGTAATCTTACAACGTTCATTCTCGGAACCAGATATCGTTCTTTGTTCGAACATCCCTTAGGCTATCATGATGATCAGAACGGATAGCGTAGTTGAATTATATGGATGGCGTGAAAAGAATCTCAGTAATTGCGGCAATTAAAAAAATCATAAATTGCCATTCAACAGTAACGACACATTTTGAAAAGAGTCGATGTTTGACAATTATATCTTCGTGTGGCATGTCAGGCTCTGTTCATGCCATTGGCATAGTAAAACATGAAGTTTATTCCAATTAAGCTTCGCTACTAACAAGTACATAATTATCAATTGAAATCCGTCGTTAACACCATTTCTGATGTATTCGAACAGATCTGAAACTAAAAAGCAAGACAGAATATTTCAATAGGGCGTATTAGCTAAATAGTCTGTGAATATTGGCCCATATATTTAATATACTCAACAACATTAATAATGGGCCGGCTGATGTATTGTAGGGAAGACTTCTATCAAAATTTTGGAACGATGTTTGAGGAATCTGGCGTCATTCTTCTTCCAAATGCGTTTGCAGGTTTTCGACGATCACCTGGAGTCTGTAGCATTTGATAATTTCTGCGATGTTATAGTTATATAAAGCTTAATATATGTCTAAAAACTCTACTGGCCTTTAATTAATTGTGTTGAGTATATCAATATACAATCAGTTTTTGCTCTCAGTTGATTCACACACCGATACAACTGCATGCACTATTAAGAAGATACTTAGATAGCTTATACATATTTTCAAGTATAACAAAACAGGCTATCATTCGTAGCATTGTCACAAACGCTGGGACGCAGAAGAGAAGAGGCATAAGCTTCATTTACTACCATAAACCCAAGATATATACCAGCAAAAACAGCCAACGATTTCAACACGAAACTGCCGTCTCCTTTAGTAATTCGTGCCGAACAATATAGCATTGTTACAGACTCAGATGATCTGGGAGACACAGGAAATAGGAGATACCCGAGGACAATAAAGGACGGAAATTGGGCAGCTTTATTCACTGGAGAGAGCAACATCGGATTCCGTCGAGATGACCAAAAGGTCGTGGCTACATGTAGGTGAAAATATAACATAAACCGACTTACGTCTTAATTTACTTCTAAAACTAAATTCGGGAATTTAAGCCATATTGCGTAGGCAAGCATGTACACTACAAGATCAAATGATCAGGGGATGGATTCAGGATAGATTTACATTTCGTAATCTTCTTGCAATTGTATACTTCACCAGAGGTCATGATATATTTATCATTGGGTCGATGATGACATCTAGTGCAATAATAACAAGTATACAAGTCTAGAAATTCTGGGTCTACATTCACGCATACTAGTATAGACAAGTATCTACCAATAGTACTTATATAATTTATTTGATTTCAATCTAACCAATAGGTGACATAGCTGATCTAACAAAACTTATATAGAATCACTCTTTCAAAACATGTTCCAGTCTGGCTTGCGACTTGTACACGTTTCGGAATCACATCGTGAGAATGTACAAGGAATCCATTTTATTGATGATAACATGTCCTTCTTGATAACAATTCAGTATTATTTTAGACGTGTTTGCATGTCCTAGACGTGCATAGTTGCATTTATAAGCTGGTCAGACATCCATTTTGATTGTATATAATATGTCTAACATTGTAACAGGGGGGTTTCAACAGTGTTTAAGCTATCCAATTCCGGCTATGAAGACAGCATGATGGATTTGTTGATGTTTTATTTGCAGCTCCATTCCGACGTTATATTTTACAACTGAATCTCATTTTCTGTGACATCTTGCCATACAGTAGGACACCTCTATTCCACTACTGATTCTAAATATATCTTTCCATAGCTATCTTACATGTTAAAACATCATATACCTATACAACGTGACTATGGATATTAACAAACATTCAAACATACCTGGTAAGCAAAGCTACTGCAGACTACCATCGTACTAATTGTATTATCATTAGCTTAACTGAGCTGGAGCCAAGCTAAAGTGGCTAATGATGTCTGCTCCACCAATATTTTATATAACAATACATTTGATTCAGACGGTCTAATTTGGAAGACATTATTAAACATATTGTAGCAAATATCACACTGTCACAATATGATAATTAAAGTGGTACATAGTTAATAGCTAATAATATTCTCATATTCATGTGAGAGGTAAGGCAAACAGGCGTGTACAATGCAATAGAAATAGTCAGCACAACAGACCACTTTCTGTACAAGTTCCTAGCACTAGCCTTGTATACGACTCAGATCATCACAGAAAAACATGCCAGAGTACTCCAATTTCCAACAGGCTTCGGCTCTATGATGTCATCACACTCGAAGGGCTGAGAACAGATCTTTAGTAATATTGCAGTACATTAAAAGTTTATGTCCGGCTATGGATTTTTATCACCCACGCAATCATACAGGACAGAAGTCACTCCCATCCCTTTCTTTTTTTATGTATGTAACAGAGTCTCATTATTGTTTATTAGATTTCATGGATGAGCACAAAAAATAGTGATTACGGTTAGGACGGTGCGTGCCAGGCGCCTGAAATGGCCCATAATACGGACCCAAGTGGAAAAAAACTTATTTCTCTCAATAATAGACATGGGAATGACAGAACAGGTGCGTTTCGGCAACATGTTCGTGAATCCGTGACGATTTGTCGTTACCATCGGTGTTACTTGTTCTAATATGTATGCGGCTGAGTTAGCTGCATTTTGCTTAGGCCGGTGATCCAATTCAAGCGTAGCTCTGAGTTCGTCTTCCCTTCCCTTCCCAAAGTGATGGTTCTGCAGTTACATATTGTAACATAGATTCAAAGTACCGATGTCGCATTGTAGTATACTACATTGGCAACATGCGCATCCAGGCACGCCTACGAAGGTGTAGGCATTCAGCTCGAGCATGCAGAGAAGTCGGGAAATGGGGTGGGGTGTGATGTACTTGGAATAAAAATAATCGTTCAAACGCACCAGAAACGGTCTTCATGGAAGCAAGGGCTAGGTTATTAACTCTGCGAGGCCAGTAAGTGGTCTAGTGGGTATTGCCGCGCCTGTATCCATGGTTTGCTTAGTACGGGTTCTCACGGCTTGATTGCTAGGACCCGCTACAGGACATTGGGGAGACCCTGTTATCTAAAAATATTTATATATAGTAAATGACTTCATATTGATTTTTTTATATTTCTGAAAATAATTAAATGCATTGTGATAATATGTTTTCTTGTCCTGAGATGAATTTCAAAGACACGGAGATAAAAACTAACAGTTCATATCTGTTTACGCAGAGGTTTCGTGTGTTTTGTTTGGTAATTTGGTATCTTTGAAGAACACATTATTCTTTGACTTCATCTTTGAAGTTGGAAAATCTATTCCTCGATGTTACTGAATATTTAGTAATTAACAAATGAATGCAATACAAATATAGTACCATTATTAATGTGTTGACCACGTTACTAGCGTATTTCTGAGCTGTCAAATGTCAAATTGTGTTCATAATAATAGAGCGTTTACCTACCACCACAACCATACCTAAGCATATTCATTCAGCAAGTAAGCTGGAGTTGTACGCTTTTCTTTTTTCTACTTTAAAAAAAATAATATTTTATTTATTTTAAAAATATATTATTTTTTTTATTCGACACAGTATTGCATGTGCATACATAAATCACAGAGACACTTATGTTTAAAATAATTAAAACGCTCTTTAATATGGCTGAAATTCCAAGGTTGATAGGTCAGTCAAACACTGACCACATTATTATCGTTAATCTAGCTCTTAATATAATATTCATAGCAAATCCATATGCTTGCCGAAATCAGTCCTCATCCACACAATGGACAGATACTCGTAATACCTCAAAGAATTGCGACGTCAAATAACCGTTTTATCCTACGGCTGGTCTGGTCACTACTGCGAAATCGTTAAATCCACCTTTAAGTTTCTTATTGTACACGTTAAAACACAGTGAACCGAGGGTGAACATAGCAGAACCTCTGTCAGGACGATCCA
This sequence comes from Lepetodrilus schrolli, assembly GCA_032361225.1. Taxonomy (NCBI): domain Eukaryota; kingdom Metazoa; phylum Mollusca; class Gastropoda; order Lepetellida; family Lepetodrilidae; genus Lepetodrilus; species Lepetodrilus schrolli. Next base: position 13,026 of record JAUTBT010065038.1, read on the forward strand.
CCGTGCGTCAACAGACGACGTCAGCAAACAGTCCGTTCATTGTGATGAGTACCCGAAAGGGGAACTACAACGATTTATGCTAAACTGGGAAGAAAACTCTATCTCTGTTTACTTTCAGCAAGGGAGGCAATTAAAGATTTATTGAGCTATTCCATTTAACTTGCCCATTGAAATGGATGTAAGCGAGCATTTCGCCGCTTAAAATCACTCGCGACATGTCGACATATAGATTCCTCAGAGACGATACCGGACCCTACGTCTTTGCTGTGATCGTAAACAAGATATACATTTAAGGTTGTCCAGCATCATTATTTGGAGGATTGGGCCTTAGGATTGATATTTAGCAAAGTCTCTGATATTATACATTGGCTTTTGGACTTATTTAAAACGTATTACGTAATGTATGATGACATTTTCTGATTATATTCTTATTTATAGATACCCTTTATTGAAATGATTATTTTGTCATGTTATTTTTCATGTGTTATTTTTCATGAGTTGTGATATTCATTGTTGGTTTGAGGCATATATTTTAGAGACTGTTAGTCCCTTGAGCTTGCACTAGCTCGACGATATGTATAATGCTTATTGCCAGATAGATTGAAATCGTAATTATTATTGTTATTATTATTAATAATAATATTAATATTAGATTAATCAGTAACTAGTCGTAATGGTGGTGAGGCTTCTTGTACATCTCAGGGAATTTAACGTAGTAAACGCAATGTTCTACTATCAACAATATATATACATATATGTGTGATTGTGCTTAACATGATTTAGTTATTAAGTTATAATTAGAACATATTTCAATGTGGGGGGAAATAGTATTCCGTCGTTTACCAAATTATATCTAGTTCTATAAATAGCGAGTTGTTTCCAATGGTCTCTTCTCATCAGCCAGCCTCCTTAAGGCACAAACGCCAGTTGGTTTCTTCAGATTTAAAAGAAAATATGTTATGTTGAACTGCAAACAATGGTCATCGGCGATTCCACATCAAATTACTTGCAGGCAGATCTGTTTTTATCGGGGATAAGAAGATGACGTAGTTTTGATGTTCTTGTAATTGTGTCAATGGTATTGTCCACGATTTATTGTACCATAATATTTAAATGTTATTGAATTTGATTGGTTGAAATGGTTTTAAAAGTATGATCCAATCGCAATAACACGGGAAAGTTCCATTAGATCATTGAAGAACAGTCGGAAGAACATTAGTTGCCGGAACTATAATTATTATACAAATAATTCAAAATGGCTAACACGCATGTTAGTTTGATGAATATCTCA
>JAUTBT010065049.1:0-14316 GCA_032361225.1 Lepetodrilus schrolli
GTCCCAAGGTGGGACCAGTCTGCCGAAATCAGCAATGCTGGAAGGCGACTGTAAAAACACCAAACTTCAATCAAAAAGCGCGGATGCTGACTTCTGGCCAGAGATGCATGTTATGTACATACATTGCATAAAACTCTATCAGTCTGAGCAGGGATGCTGATTTTTCATACCAGAAATGCACGTTATATACATACATTAAATATATAAGCGGGGATGCTGACTTACTTGACCACATGTGGACTGGGTATACTAGATAAAGGTTACCAGTCTGAGTGCGGATGCTGACTGTTCTGGCCAGAGATGTACGTTATGTAAATACATTACATGGAAAAGTGCCCAACCTGAGCGTGGATGCTGAATGACCATGGATGCACGTTTTATACAGACACATGGACTGTTATGATCAAATATGTACTTTAAATACATACATTGCAGGAAAGTGACAAATCTGAGATGCTGACTGCCCTGACCACAGCTGTACGTTATGTACATACATTATACATGGAAATGTAACCAGTCTGAGCAGGGATGCTGACTGACCTGACCACAGATGTACGTTATGTACATAAATTATACATGGAAATGTAACCAGTCTGAGCAGGGATGCTGACTGCGCATAACAGAATCGACAGTGATACTGACTGTTCTGACCAGAAATCCACTTTATAGATACATACATTACGTAGAAAATCGACAAGTCTGAGCGGGGATGCAAAATACAAATATATCGACCAAAGCGGGGATCAACCATTGTTTGCAAGTGGAAAATAGCATGACATTTTGTGAAGGATTCTACCTGGGGAAAGCGAGAGAACGGCGTGCGAAGGAAAGATTGTCATACGCGTGCTTATGTATGTTAATTGGGAATGTCATAAGACAATTGGGAAATTATTTTCTATAATAGATTGCATCAAAGATCATACAAATCGTTTGGTTTGTCTTAAATTAAGTGTATCATGTTACCATGTATATATTCTATTTCTGTCATTATCCTATAAGCATCAATAATGATATAGATACGCAAATAGATCGATAGATAGATATATAGGTATATACTAGAAGGTACTTATATAAATATACATAGATAGATGCATTTAAAAAAATAATATATATATATATATAAACACACAAACATACATAAACACACATACAAACAACACATACAAACAACCCATACAAACAAACCATACAAACAACCCATACACACAACACATAAACACAACACATACAAACAACACATATAAAGAACACATACACACAACACATACAAATATATAAACACGTATACAGTATTTATAACACACACTAACACACACAAACACATGGACAAACAACACCAATGCGTGGATACACGCACCAGCATTGCAGTCACGTATATACAAGGCAGACATGCAACATACTAATATACATATATTGCAAACCACATACATACGAAACATGTACGCATACACGCACATACACAGGCACATACACACAAACACATACATTACAATCACATATAAACACACATAAGACACGCACGCACACGCACACAAACACGCACACACAGAGAAACACATACGTATAACACATGAGAGAGAGAGAGAGAGAGAGAGAGAGAGAGAGAGAGAGAGAGCGCGCACACACACACACACATACATTACAATCACATATGCAAATTAGATTAGATAGATAGATAGATAGATAGATAGATAGATAAATAGATTTAGAGGCAGTATACATGAGTAGAGATAAGTAAGTAGGTAAATAACAATGATATAATGAAATATATTTTTGTATTAGGCCCTATAAGGTATTATTGGTATAGAGTGCATGTTTAGGTGTTTGTTTTAAATACCCTGTTAGTGAGTCTATACTTCAGTGGACTGACGTTGTTGCTTATAAGTCAATAAATAATGTGTCACATCATGACCATCATTGGAATTATTACTACTTCACATGCTTCAGAAGGATCTACTTCTACAAATCCATAGGCCGAGTTGTGGCCGAGTTGTCTGAGCCGAATTGTCTCCCGGGCCGAGATGTCCAAGTACCTTTCAAACATGGCCGCGTTCATCAGCTGTCCATGTGCTCTGTTTACTTATTTTATGAGAGCATAATGTGCAGCAAGAAGATGAGGGTGAAACTTCTAAGCAGAAATCCGGACGATTATTTAAGGGAAACCAAAAAGGACATACATCGTGGTAAACCTTTAGGACAATCTCTCTTAAAAAGTCCTGAACGTTACAAATAAATAGGGTACATTAACATTAGATTTCGTCAAAGGTGGAGATCAGGGCCCCGTCCCTTTTATTAATGAATTTGGTTGAATCTGTGTTGCAAAATATTGCATGATTCCTCGGAAAATTTTGCAACCAAGTACATCAATATTTATGACCGTTTTTTCGGTAATTACTCCGTATTACTTTATTATTTTTGTTGTTGTAAATAAATACATTTGCAAAATAATATAAAGGGGACATGCTATCAGTCTATGTCAATCTAATATATAACAAGGGAGGACACTGGATGCTCCCTCAATATCGACTGGAATTTTAAATGTGCATATCTATTTTATTGTCAAGCTCTGTAGTTGTCTGTTAATGGTACCATTTCCTGCTCCCCTTAGGAGCAGTTCTTACCATAAATACCTCTAAATTAAATTGTATCTCTGATACAATGAATCTAGGTGTGTAGATGGAAGTTCAAGGACTCCATGCACATTCTCTCTTCTGGTTGGTTAAAAATACATATTAAATAGTCTTGCGGGAAATTCAAAGCTAAACATTGTATTCTGACAGTGCACGCAAAAGAGTTCATTCAAAATACAATTTAGCATACAGCAATGCTTTTCATTATTATATAATATTATCATTGGTTTTGTCTTTCATAGTACCCAGAAATTACGACCCAAGTCTACACCCATTTGAATCTGGGCGTGAATATGTCCGTGCTCTGAATGCCACTAAGTTGGAGCGTGTGTTTGCCAAGCCTTTTCTTGGGTCCTTGGATGGCCATCGTGACGGTCTGACGCGGCTCGCAAAACATCCCAGCAACCTGTCGCAGCTACTGTCTGCTTCATGTGATGGAGAGGTGAGACTGTTGAGCAGGAGTAACTAGATAATTTTTATGTTCATGCTCTACAATATATTTTGTGGTAACCTTTGGCAGTCCTAACCTGTAGCTGTTTCACGAAAGGGTCATCCTGTAGTCGGGGCCTAATAAGGTCGTAAACCTTGATTTAGGTCAGGATAGTTCTGCCTTTTATAATGGTTTCCATCTTCTCTAAGGCATTTTCTATGCAATTTTTGGTCTGTGGTGGCCATTTTATAATGGTGATGGGTCCATATCATGTACTGTAAAATACTTCTATTTCGCGCAGACTTATATTACGCGCTATACGCTCAGACAATTTGCGCAAAATTATATGGTAAATTGCTTCATTAATCCGACTGCCTCATGAATGCCAGTCAAGTTTTATGTACTCGCGGTTGCGAGAAACAATTCAGCGACTGACATGATCGACCTATGTTTTTTTTTTTAAAGGCATACAATCACAGATTAAATTGTAGTTTTGGATTGAATTGGAGTTAAAATACAAAGTACATGCACTTAGCATTCATATAATTGCGTTTGTACTTCCAAATATCTTTTCACCACTGTAGGATAGGTAAAATTCCATTGAAGTTTACATTTCCAGAAAAACCTGATTAATCAATTGGTAATGTACTGTAATATCTCAATTTCCTATAGTCTAATAGACTAAGGGGAATAACTCTAATCATTGAACATGGTCAAAATCACCTTTCACGACTATTGGTACCAATAAAGCTACATTACTATGAATATTGAAAAATAATAAAATATGAAAATATTGAAAACCAGTGGGATATGTGGAAAATGTAGCAGGTTACCCAATATGCTTGTATAGACACATATGTACATACTTTCATGTGATTGTGGAGTTTAACGTCGCTGCGGGAATCTTTCACCCATTTGCGACGACATATATAATTTCATGTAAATAAACCTGTGATTGTATGTCTTTAACATATGTCAGCTCATTTGAGGCCTATTAATGAGGACTATGGTGAACAGCAATCCACACCTTAATAAGGTTCAGAAGAAACCGCCTGTTTATGCAACACATGACACTTCCTTTGAGTAAGTTTCGTTACCAATGAGAGAGCCTTATTTCTGGTGGTTAGTAGATGCATAAGTAAAGTAGGATGAGACATTCAGACAGAGAGCCTCTTGACATTTTGACATTCGTCAATTACGAGATGGCAACAAGATGTAAACGTCACGAGGTGACTGCTGCTGAAAAGTGGGAAATTTGTCAGTATAAAGTTAGCAATCCAAAAGTTAGTTTAGAATTCTTAAGTAATCATTTTGGAGATTCAGACATTCGGTTGGGAAAACAACCTTTGGGGACATTTGGCACAGTATAAAGAAAAGTGGCTGAGCATGTCCAAAGGACTGCAGTTATTCTCACTAATGATATACATTTAATGTCGGCAGCCAAGTACAGAGAATACAGATACATCGTTTACTATTATTAATTTCCTACAGTTTCATTATAAGAACAATTCTAAGTACTTTAATACATGTCTAAGCACCTGAAATATACCTACGTTACCTGTCGCCAATATAATTATCTGTATTTAAATCTGAATTACTGATAATGAACACTAGATGCTATTTCAACATTCTCTTTGTCGACATGCAAATATTTGACCCTAAAAATACGAACATGATCAATTGTTTAAATTTGTAATTTTCTAATTATGCGAACACAATAATATTTTTCAATTTTATTTTTTTTAAAAGTCCTTCATTTATTTTCCATTTCATTTACAACCATATTTTATACCTTAATTTGGTTGTCCCCAATTATGCAAACACAGATCATTTTCAATTTTGTATTTTTATAATAATTTATTTATTTTCTCTGTAATTACGGTACGTAGGTAAAATGCTTTATGTTATGTTTTGTTAATTAATTGTCAGGTCAGAGTATGGAACTTGGCTAAGCGCAGTTGTTTGCAGACTGTTCAGGCACATGAGGGGATGGTTCACGGACTGGACTGCCACCACTCACTACCACATTTCTTAACAGTGAGTAGTGTCTTAGGCCAAGTACTTCATGCAATTGGGGAACATTTTGTATCATTATATATTGCGAAATGTGAAAGTGTACTGCAATATTGATTGCAAAATATTGGCTAAAATATTACAAAATGAATTAGGAATAAATTGTGAGTTATTTATGACTGTTTCATATAAAGTATAATGTGTGAAAGTAATTATATACTACCAAAAAAAAATTGAACAAAAAATTGAAATGTATTCAAACAAATCACTATGGATTGCTGGTTGCATGGCTTGCATAGTTCCACATATCATACATATTGATATGTATTGTCGGCTGAATGCAGCCCAGTTTATCCTAGTAAAGCTCTGAAAATGTCATATATGCATGTGTCTGTAACGATTGTGCAAGTAGTATGTGCAAGTTAATATTACAAATACCTTTATAGTGTGGTGCAGACAGAACAATAAAACAATGGCAGATGACTCCAGAAGGTGGAATACACACAGAACCTCAGAACACAATTCTTGGAAAGGTCAGTAAGATTCATGAATATATGTAACCTTAAATCAGAATGTTTTCACAATAATTTCATAGTGTAAATATTTCTTTGTTTGTTAAATAAATTTACCCTAATTGGAACATCTGATTAAAATGTATTGTTATATACAAATATTTGCGTGCTAGTGTTTAAGTGCATTTTATAGTCTGATTCTGTTTTTACATAGCGGCTATTATGTGTGTGTATGAATGAATGAATTAGTGCTTTACGTGGCAGCAGGAATATTTCACCCGTTCGTGTATGAGGATGTTGTCTATACTGTATTATTATCTTTCATTAATGTTTGTATTACATGAGATTCTGCTGAGTGTAGTACTAACATTAGGCCATAGATATTTGATTCCCTGGTTTACAGATTTTTCTATGATAATCTTGGCTCAGGCGGTCGAAAATATAAATAAATATAATTTGATATTTTGGCCATCGGTTGTGTCCAATATAAAAATATTAACAATTGGAGATTATGAATGGTCTGTTGACAAAAAATAAATATAATTGATTAATATAATTGTCAATAATTTTGATAAACACCAGTACACATGAATTGTTCAGATTTGAATGCACTATTATTCTTAAAAGCACGGTTTGACAATAGTAGCAATTATTATAATTAGACTTTTGTTATACATATTTACCAGTAAGCAATAAAAATGACTTTTACTTTGTGTCAACCATTGCCTGCTAGTCTTTTTATGTTTTATATGACTTGTTCCGTCATCATTTTTGTCATTTTTCATCTGGATCATGGACTAATAACAGTGGCATTATGTCCTTACAATGTAATGCTGTGCTTGTAAACTATATCATCTTTATCATTGCTGCGTTACATTGCAGACAATATTCCAATGCCTGGATCACCACTGGTCAGAGAACATTTTTGCCACATGTGGAGACAATGTTGACATTTGGGACGAGTCGAGATCCAAACCTATCCGCACATTCAACTGGGGCATCGACAGCATTAGATATGTAAAATTTAATCCTGTGGAGGTACGTGACATTGACAACGCCCCCTCAGCTTTACTACAGACACCCAGACCTCGTTCTCACACTTGAACCTTTACTTAAACTGTTCAGGACTACTGTAAATCAGGAAATTAATGCGAGCATGATATTAATGCGAAAAACACCATTGGCTTATGGTCGCATTTAATTCCTACGCATTATGGAAAATAATGAAAGGTACGTCTGGAAAAAAAACATGAATAGAGGCCTAGATCGCATTTAATTGTCGCATTTGTGTCTAAATGCTTGAGGTCGCATTAAATTGGTGACGCATTAATTTCCTGATTTACAGTATGTAAACATTACCAGAGGGACATATGAACAGGAATACTTTACATTTCAGTGTATTTCAGATATATTTTCAAGATAACATGTTGTATTTTATGCAATTGTGAAATGAAATGAACCCAGTGACCAGTATGGATGTCTCTGTTCCATTTTTGTTTATGGAACGCAATTTGTATTCCCCACTGTACCTGTTTGCATCATTGAATGACTGACTTGGATCTACCCAAATATATATGTATATATATAATTAGCTATTTGCACAGAAAAAAATGATGAATATTATTTATGGAATCTTAACAAAGATTCATAAATGGAAATGCAATAATTATTTGTTAGTTGGTTATTTTTTTTCTTCTTCATATTTCTTCAATTGGAAGATAGTGATAATTCACCATTTGGAATATAGGATATGCCAAAAGGAAGTTGCGCGTGCACGTTTGCGAATCGCATATTAACCAACCCACTCCACGCTGGAGGCAACTGGATATGCCATACAGAGCTGTCCATAAAATAAAAAGTTTCTCTTCTATTATTTTATGTCAACGACGCCATTACCGTCTACCGACAGACATTCCGTGCTATTGAGCGTCATCGTATGCCGTAAGGAAAGTTTTAAAAGGTTGATCACCCTGTGGTGCAAAGGAAGAGATGCCTTTGTCAATATTGCATAATGGTTGACCATAGGTTGACAATAAAACAAGTTGCCCGACGCACTTAATAATGTATTCTACCAGATATCTTCAAATTAGATTTTCTTACCCAGTTAGAAAGTAAAACGTATGGTCGTTCCCACAGATCTTAAATCCATTTGAATTGTTGCTGTTTAAAGACTTTCAGTCCATCAATTTTATGATATTGGCCGCGTTAAGGTACTTGCACACCAGAAGCGAGCGATTTATCACCGCGACAAATCAGCGCCGACAACAAAAATTCTATCGAAATTTGTTGCGAATTTAGCTTTTGGTGTGCAAGCATATATCTAATAAAATGATAAGGTTGTGTCTCAGAACATAAATCGCCGAGTTTGCCTCAACGAAATTCGCCTTTGGTGTGAAAGGACCTTTACCTTTTACGTATGGCAGTTGGGGGTCATCGACGACTAGCGATACAGGATTGAATTAACTTTCATTTGAAATATCATAAGCGGTATTGTAGAGCATTTAGATCCTTTCGTAGAAATATGTTCGTCATCAAAAAATGCTTGACGTAATCTAGTTGAAATTTTAGCGTACCCTGGCCAATGTCAGATATCCACTTCTAACCATCTTGGGTCACTACAGTACCTGAATGCCATGCATATACTAGTACTCCGATATTGGTACCTCGTTCGTTTGTGTTCGAGGCCCCGAGTATCGTTTCACGAAGCTCTCTTATCTATTACGAGACCATAGCGCTCTCGTGGCGATCTCTTATGCATGACTACGTGCACTTACGAGAGCACTATGGTATCGTAGTAGATAAGAGAGCTTTATGAAATGATGCCCAGCGCTTCCGGTCTACTAGCAGTTTTAGTGGCGCTCAACATGAAGGACGTTTAACCCTCTCCCTGCTGGATTAGGTAAAAGCACTGTTGATTAGGGCATCTTCGGTTTCCTTCAGCGGGGAGAAGATTAAATACGAATTAATATGCTGAGTTGGTAGTATTCAATATAAAGATAAGATAATGTGCTCAAAATAATTTATTCACATTTTTGTTTATATGACAAACGGGTAATAAATACCATACTACAAATATACACAAATAGCTCGTACCCTTGGGGATTTCACCATACACATGTCCAAATGAGTGTCTCATCGCAAAGCAACAGCTTTCAAACCAGTAGAAAACATGCAACACCGTTTACATTGATAGTGCATCAGTATAATATATGCTCAACAAAATTAATTAAGGGCCGCAGATATTTTGTGGGGAAGCTTTCTACCAAACTTAGGAATTTGGCTTTAGTAATCTGGTACTATTCTTTTTTTACAATGCGTCTGATGGAAATTATCGGTTTAAAATATGCTATAAAGCTAAAGGTATACGCCCATAGAGACTACTGGCCTTTAATAATTTTTGTTGAGTATATTTAAAACCATCACGTATTGATAAATCTATTATAAACTATTATTAGTAAACACAAATCCGATAAAATAACATAACATAGTACAGCATAGTATATTTACTATAGTATGTAATTACAGCATAGTATATTTACTATAGTATGTAATTACAGCATAGTATATTTACTACATTATGTAATTACATATTGTCAAATGATAAATTGGACATGGTTGACATTCACATTTCTTCATTTAAATATTTTTTGATTTGTTTCTATGTCGCATAGATCTATAAATTGTTTTTCAAATGAACCGCAAAACAAACAAAAAGTATGATATCATCCATATATATGATCATGGCCCAGTTTGACATAACATTTTGTCACGTATGGGTGAAGATTTCCGCTGTGACGTAAACTAATGCAATCACATAACATTTGCATTACTAAGATCCTTGTAAAGTAATATAATTTATTACAACAATACTGTAGAGATGCGTTACCTTTGAGAAACTGGAGATTATTAGGACACTTCCTTTATTTCAATAATCGCGGGACTCGCTGGTGTAGGAATTTCTCTAATTTCCTGAGAAACCTCATTACTCAGCGCTTGAAGAAGAATGCGCCGGTAGCTATATATGTTCACATGTTTTCTTGTTAAAAGTGCTAAATTACAGTCAAGAATTAACTTCGAATAAAAAAAATCAAGCAATTAGAATCTCATATCATATAGTCACGTGACAAAAAAAAAATATGGTACCCACTGTGCAATGGCCGAAAAGACTGGGAAGTTCCGAGAGTGAGCAGAGTGTTCCAACTTTTTGGCTAGTTGCATTATTTTTTACAGTGCAGTCTTTAGTGCTAAATAACACACACGCACACATCCTATGTACATTTCGTAATACTGATATCGGTATGGGATCGCCTTGGGCCTCCTTATAGAAGAACGATGACCAACGCTCGACCCCAATCTTTAACGGATAGCTAGCCTATATATCACACACTATAATATATAACACTACTAATCTACATATAATAGCCCAGTTTAAAGCCTTGGTCCATTGGTAGCAGGGTATAACGAAAGTTGCCAATATAACATTTCATACACAATAAGGAATAATATATTTTCTCCCCGAAATCGCATTTGACGATAACTTGATATGCAATTAAGAACTAACATCAATTATTTAATCAACGGCCATCTACGAATAAACCTGGGTATCGTTTCACGAAGATCTCTTATCTTCTACGAGAACACAGCGCTCTCGTAGCGATATCTTATAGATCGGGATCTTGCACTTACGACAGTACTATTGTCTCATAGATGACGTGAGAGCTTCGGGAAACGGTACCCTGGTCAATATGTATAAACTAATTTATTGCAACATATTGAACTATTTAACATCGGATTTAATTTTTAATACTTTGCATGAGCTCGCTCGTCAGGACGACGCTACACACAACGATTCGTATAAATGTACGGGTCGATAACGATGGGTCTCAATTTGCAGTACAGTTAAAACAGACTATTGGCCTACTGTCAGGATGTATTACATTTTCTTGTTCGTAATAACTCGGCGTTTCAGGATTTTTAACATATAGACGTTATATTTAGCATCGCTATATCAGAGGCTAAAGGTATATTAGTGTATATTAGTGTTCGGTTGTTGGTAATGTCACTTGATATGTTTGATATATTCGCAAACAGAAATATATACCCTACCCAAGGCACCTTGAACTGCAAGGTCTGTAGCCGGGTCCTATTTACACAGTGTACGTCTAATCCAACACTAACACGATAAAAGACATACATTGACCTCTATACAGTACAAATAGTGTTCATTTAATTAATGTGGACGATCTATTATATATATATATATATTTATTTTTTTAAATTTATTTATTTTTTTTCCATTCAGATTTTGGTTGATAGTTTGGCAGTATGTGGCGCTTGGACGGATCAGTATTTTATTATAAGCATGCGACAAAGCCACTCAAAATACATAAACATAACTCCCGCACAATCTACGACTAATGGTACATAGTTGACTTTATTTAAAGCATATGTTCTTTTCATCGAACTGAAGTGACATACATAATTGAAACATGTATCAAGAGTGTTACATAGAATATTCCGATAAATATTTCATAATTAATATTCATTATAAAATAATTATGAAATGGTCTTAATTTTACTATCAAATGAAGATGTGATGTACCACAAGAAAATTGCGCTCAACTTTTAATATAACGGAATATAGACGGATATCCGTGATTTACAAAACTCTTACCAGAAATGATAATAATAAACGAATACTAGTAGTATTCAGAACGAATGATATGTAGACATCCACCCCACCCCACCCCATCCAACATCCTAACCCTACCCCCTATTTGGTCTTTGAGCTCATGTCCGTGGGGCATTTCCAACGCCAAGCACCGTCTTAAAGGACCCCATCCCTACTCTGCCATCTGAAATGAATAAAAAATATTCAAAGGTGTACATTTATATATATAAAACTACAATCATTAATATATGTTAAAATAATAAATAATCAAGCGCATACAATGTTCAGCAATAGAATTCTAACTGCCTTTTAATACGCTAGATAACTAATAAAATGTTTCATAAAAAAAGCAACTATTAGTATGAGAGAGAGAGAGATGAGAGAGAGAGAGATGAGAGAGAGAGAGAGAGAAAGAAAGAGAAATAAAGAGGGGGAGGCTTAATTGTTGTGAATAAAATAAAATAAATTTCAAGACAAACATAATGACGGTACGGTCATGACATACCCAAATGCCAATCAAATCGCCGCTAATTAAAAAAACACACAACTTTATGAATAGAATTCTCCTTAACTTCTCGTGAGATGTCAGTTGCATTATCAATTCTATATATACATAAGCATATGACACTAAAAGTGCTTGCATTCAATTTGTAAAAGTTGATAACATATTTTCAGACACGTTTGCCCCGTATACATACTCGCCCAATTCCGCCATAATGGAAATTACCTTCCGCTTACGAGTTATTATGAGGGGCATAACAGGTTGTCAGAACAGAACAGAACTTTATTACACTCAGGCTGTTGGCTACAGCATGTGAGGTACAAATATAATGTATTTACAATAGGCTGAGGGGTTTACATGAAGACCTGCTTATATTAATAAATATTAACAAAGTATGGTCAACAATGTTGAATAACGTTTACATAATATACAAAACAGATAAATGCTAGACAATTTGCATATACACACAGACGGTTTGGAGTGGAGTGAGGTGGCATTACATGACGATAAGTTTACAAAACATATCGTTAGACTAAATATTTAGCTAACCAATTAAGGTGGACTCAGGCGGGTCGATCAGTTGTAACGATGCGTCGAATCGTATAGTGTGAGGAAAGACCGAGATGCATGACTAGAAGACGTTCTACTCGTACGACCAATCGAACCAGACTCGTCGTACAACCGATCGAAACGTGTGAGCGAGCCTTAAATGTCGAAAGGTTTATACTCACACGTCGTGGGCAGGGGTCTGTCTACTAGCCAGTAACGGAATCCTTCCTTAGCTCTGTCGTGGTAGGAATTCCTTAGAGTAATGGCGGGCAAGGACGCGCTGGGACGACTTAGGTGGTACTTCCCTGGCGTGTTCCCGTGAAAACTACTCTGCACGTAGTTGCTGAAAGACTGTTCCCGAAGGGAGGTTCCATCTTGGCCGAAGAAAGGATATTTGGGCGCTGGTGCCAACCACGCCATTACAGCGTCTGAAAGCACAAGGTATCAATAAATTAAGGGATAGACACATCATCATCATCATCATCATCATTAATACCACCAGCACCACAACCACCACCAACAACAACAACAACATGCTCTCTTGCAATGCGATTCATTATCATTACACCGATCAATGGATCAGTGCTCCTTTACGTCCTTCTCAACTCGCTGGGGAGTATATAACCCAAGTTACCGTGTCCTGGCGCTATATAGAAGGTTAGTATTCACATGACCATCTCATCTTCGCGGTATATTAAGGAGAATGCAGTAGGCTACACTGTACATTATTTTGGTCAATGGTGGATCACTACTATTAGGAGATATGTGTGAAACAGGATATTGCAAGACTACACCGAATACCAAGCAGACAATATGCAGATGAGGTCATCTTGTTTCCTTGACTATAACATGACTTCCTGTACAGCTAATAACCATCAATGCGTTAATTGGAATGTATGGCGGCATACTATACCTTGCGGTGTTTTTCTGTACATACTATAGAATCAATGAAGCTTATATAATTAGTGTTACGGGATTGTTACTTGAAAGCAAGACTCGTGATGCAAATAGTGTGCTAATTAGCGACTAGACAAATGAGTCTATGCTGGTGAATAAAAAAAACATCAGAACATTTTCATATAATAGATGAGCTGAAGATAGATTGTTGGTCGAATGTCCAAACTTATAGGGATGGTATAATTCGCTATAAATATGCGAAATTCTACAGATAAACAAAATCTAACTAATCTTAATATAAATCAACCTAATCTAGTGAGGGCAAATCTTTCAAGAACCGTTTTGGTTGCATAGGCTACTAGTAGGCCTATATCGACCACTATACATATGGATGTCTTTATCTGACATTAACTGAAATAAGTAATTGGTCCAATTGCATCGTAATTGATATACCATCAATATACTTATAGGAGCATCACCCATCCAGTTTCATCAAACTCCTTACGTAAGGCACTGTCTAAAAAAAATTTAAATCCAAGATTCCAGATAACTCCAATATTGCCATTTAATTGTCGGTCACCCAATATTGCCTGGTGCCATCCTGACCTGGATTACTACCGAACACGCACCTCTGAGAAACTATATCCGCGTTGCACACCTGTAATGTACATCACGTGACCAAAAACGATTAAAGCTAAAACCAGAGGCGCGTTCAATATACGGAGATTTCTCTTGTTCTTCACGTGTGATGCGCTGCGTTATATTGTTGTTCATTAGAAAGGTGTGTTTGCTCAGCTGTGGTCAGTGAAAACACGCAACACTCCGCAGAGGTCAGGTAAACTAAGGTGTAAGCTACACATAGAACATAGGCTGGGTTGCGTGTGTGGCTACCTTATTTACTTCGCAAACTAGAAAATAGGGTACCTAGAATCAACTATAGAGCTAGCACCACTGCTCTTGAACAACTGCACCTCGTGAACCCTGAACTTAAGATGAAATAAAACAGAATATAGACCAGAATAGAGATTTCTAACAAAGTTTCTTTTAGAAGAAAGTATCAACATAAGAATTGTAGCCTGGGGGGTGGGGGTGGGGGGTGGTGCCAAAATTTT
>JAUTBT010065060.1:0-14314 GCA_032361225.1 Lepetodrilus schrolli
ATGTTACCATCTGTGTTGTCCTCTATGTTACCATCTGTGTTGTCCTCTATGTTACCATCTGTGTTGTCCTCTGTGTTACCACCTGTGTTGTCCTCTATGTTACCATCTGTGTTGTCCTCTATGTTACCATCTGTGTTGTCCTCTATGTTACCATCTGTGTTGTCCTCTGTGTTGTCCTCTATGTTACCACCTGTGTTGTCTTCTGCATTACCACCTGTGTTGTCCTCTACATAAGTGTGCATCAGGACAAGTAAATTATGATGCCATTAAATGTGTCAAGTGACAATTGACAACTTGACTGAAAGTACTCAAGAGTTATATTTCAAGATATTTAATAGTAATGATCTTGTGGTTGTGCAATTTCTAGGAGATTCGTATTTTCTTTCAATCTTTGATAGGTTTTACAATGTCCTGATTCATCGCAAATGGTTGAAAGATTCCCATAGTGACGTTAAACTCCATAATCACTGACTTACCATGGGCTGATAGTTACATTCAACAGTGTTTGCAGTCAAGTAGGAGTTGTAAACTTGTAGCCATCACAATTTTACTTTGTTGTACACATGGTACTCAGCACTCAGTGTTTGCATTGTATAAATTATCTCAAACTGGTTATAATAAGGGAATATAATAATACAGAATATTTATAACAATGACAGCATTTATTGTCTTACATGTACATTATTATTAATTTGTTACAGAGGGTAGGGTTGACTTCTAGTGAAGATATCACTTACTGGCATCAGGATAGAACATGTTGCAATAGACATGATAGAACTGCTACAGATAGAGAGCACTCATAGAATCAGTGGTGTAGCCGCCTGTTAGTCTTGGAGTATTATATACATTATATACATGACAAGAGGTGATTGGGATATAATTGACTAGATGGCTTCACTATTCTTGAGGATCTCATAGTTCTCAGTGTAACTGATGTCTTCTTCATCACAGTCCATGCCAGCCCTATCTATCAGTCCATGCTAGCCCTATCTATCAGTCCATGCTAGCCCTATCTATCAGTCCATGCTAGCCCTATCTATCAGTCCATGCTACATCTTTCTCTCCATCACAGTTGTTGCTAGATCTATCATAGTGGATGTAGGAGTTCTCATATTCTTTGTTTTCTTGTGAGATATTGTTCCACAGTTGTTCCACTGCTCACCCATTTCCCACGTTCTGCCCACCTACAGCCTACCTATTCACTTTTATCTCCTGCCCACCTACAGCCTACCTGTTCACCTTTATCTCCTGCCCGCCTACCTATTCACTTTTATCTCCTGCCCACCTACAGCCTCCCTGTTCACCTTTATCTCCTGCCCACCTACAGCCTACCTGTTCACCTTTATCTCCTGTCCACCAGCAGTTCACCTCCAACCCACCTACTTACGTTCATACCAACTGACCATTTGCAAAACCAGCTTCAGTTTTTCTCCTAACCTTTAATCATCCTGCTCACCAGATCAGATCACCTGGCCACCAGATCACTTGCCCACCAACTTACTTGCCCACCTTCCCACCAAGAGTCCCACTTCCTGACTACTTGCCTCAAACTAACATGTTCACCTTTATTACATCTGCCCACTTGCCCACCAGCTGCCCACCTTCAGCACACCTCCTTCCCACCAACAGCTGACCTCCAACTCACCCTCTGACTAGATGTACAGTGTCTAACTTGTGATACACAAACTATCCAGACCTGTGATTGTATCACACTAAAACTGCTGTCTGTATAACTTATACATATACAGTGCAAGTAATCGTATGACTTGCCAGGTGCATGCTCACCCCCCTGTCTCGTGCACTGCCATGACCACTGGGACGGCTATTTCCATACAAACGGCAGATTTACAGTGTCATGGCACTGGCGGATTTGACAGACGATTTCATTAGCTAGGTTAACATGGTTAACCCTTAATGTGCTTATTTATTAATACATGCAATGACAGTAAATCCAGTTTGAATGTTTAAAAGCAAAAAAAATATTTTTCTAAATCATGAACAACTGCTATTTATCAGTAGTTTATCAGTGTTTATAAATGCTAATTTATACCATTTCTATCAAGATAATGTAGAGGATTAACAATGGTTTGATGGTTAATTGAAGGCTATTAATGGTTTGTTGGTGACCTATTCACAACCTACCATATTTTGAGATTCATTAGAATAATATGTAATAATTAATATGGTCATTTATATTGTAATTGTGTGTACATTATCTAAATTGCAATAAAGTATAAATGGGCACTAACTTTGTTTAATTAAATTTATCCTAATCATCAATAGAATAATCAATGGAATAATGGACAATGAAATTACAACATTGTGATGTTCTTATTTCCTAATTCATAAATGACCTCTGTATGCAGTAGTCCACGTTAGACAACTTTTTGAATATTTTTTTACTTTCTTATAATCGTTGTTCAATAGTTTACAATATTTATTACACATTTGAATTCACATTATTGTGTTTGTCAATTTTGCAATTGTAGCGAGATTCAGTTACAAACATGTACCTCATTAACTTTTGACATGTCAAAGGAATTCCCAGGTTATTACCCATTGTCAAACTTTGCACTTGGGTTATGTGCTGTAGAACAATGGAATGAGGTTGATGTGTTAATAAGAGGCATGAATATAGTGCAGCTTTTACAGTCTTCTATTTCATGCTAATGCAATTCACATGGTTAACTCTAAATTACCGCTAATTTTTTTTTAAATTTTTCAAAAACTTTTCCTGTTTGATTAGGTGTTTGCATGTTGTAATGGTGTAAACAGATCATACATAGGACAGTTTTTATAATCCAATGATATAGGGTGTTAATACTATGTGTGGCTGTGTCTCTACATATAGTACAGTGAAGTTTGAGCTGTTATAAAGTGTTAATACTTTGTGTGGCTGTGTCTCTACATATAGTACAGTGAAGTTTGAGCTGTTATAGAGTGTTAATAAAATATGTGTGGCTGTGTATCTACATATTGTACAGTGGAGTTTGAGCTGTTATCGAGTGTTAATACTATGGCTGTGTCTCTACATATAGTACAGTGAAGTTTGAGCTGTTATCGAGTGTTAATACTATGCCTGGCTGTGTCTCTACATATAGTACAGTGAAGTTTGAGCTGTTATAGAGTGTTAATAAAATATGTGTGGCTGTGTCTCTACATATAGTACAGTGGAGTTTGAGCTGTTATAGAGTGTTAATACTATGTCTGGCTGTGTCTCTACATATAGTACAGTGCATTTTGAGCTGTTATAGAGTGTTAATACTATGTCTAGCTGTGTCTCTACATATAGTACAGTGAAGTTTGAGCTGTGGTTATAGAGTGTTAATACTATGTCTGGCTGTGTCTCTACATATAGTACAGTGAAGTTTGAGCTGTTATAGAGTGGATCTGGCACATGACATATACATTATTATTATTAAACATGATATGTCTATCTATCTACCAGTATGTGTGCACACTTGTTCTTCTACAGTCTGTAAACAACTATGTATATAATTGGGTGTTTGCAGGTAAGACTAGCTGGGAAAACCAGGAAGTGATTCACTGTGTTTGTGTGCATGCTCAAGTGGTCAAAGAGACTTTGTAATCACTAGTAGTAATAGATAATCCAGTATGCCTTAAGAGATGTAGTTTTCAGGCTGTTATTCTGGCACATTATTTTATTATTATTATCACGTGGAGATTTTATCTGTCTGATGAATGCTCACTGACAGTTCAATACATGTCGCCATTTCATCTGAGGGAATAATTATCAACTATTGGCAACCACCTCAAATTACGCCTTATATTAATTTAACTAGTTTCAAATGATATTATTAATGATAATTAATGGTGTTCTCCTATCTAATGCTTGTAATATAACACCCAGTGTCGTAGTTACTGTCCTTTCCTCATTATTGCCTATCTTCTGTGAGTGTATACATGGTATATCCTCATTTAGGTGATTCAGTATACAGCTGGTATATATCCTCATTCATTAGAATGGAATGGTATCCCTGCACCAGCCATGGTGCCCAGGTCTTACTGTAATACATTGTCTGTTCTTCTACAATACATTCAGTAGCTAACCTAAGTGCTGTAGAAAACAGTTTGGTTATACATGTATTTAATATAGAACACAGTGAGTCCCAATGATCTACCAAGTGAGATCTTTTCATGATTATTTGTCTGGTTTTAGCAAAATATTTATTAAAATTATGAAATCATTTGTTTCTTAACTAATTTAACACATTTATTTTTCTTTTCAGCTGGTGAAAGTATGCACAACTATGATTGATGCTGGAAAGACATTCAACTCAACTACAGGGTAAATATAATACAATTTTCACGATTCACCGAATAACAGGTCATTTAGTGTTACAGGTCATTGTAAGTGTTTCAGGTCATTTTATGTGTTTTAGGTCATTATATGTGTTTCATGCCATTGTGCATTTAAAGTCATTGTGGATGTTTCAGGTCATTGTATGTGTTTCAGGTCATTCATTGTGGGTGTTCGGGACCTAGCTTCATATTTCCAAAATGACAATTTGGTGTCAGTAAGTATTCATCTTCTATTGATTATATCAATAGTTTGTTAAATTTAGCAGTCACTGCATTCTAACTCTGTTAATTTAGAGGTACAATCTACCACCATGACATTGTATAATTAACAGTATGTGTTCTTTTCTTAACACTCACTGTTTTTCATTCCTTTTATTTGCAAATTGTCACAGTGCTTTTGTTTTTCCAAGATTGTACACGTTTCAGCTTAGAAAATGTCCATGTTCATTCTGCTTGGAAAGTCTGAATACATTTACTCATTTTACTGTATTGTTTCTCAGAGCCATATTAATTTATTCTTCAACCATGTGCTACTTTTAGGTAATACATTTAACTACTTTTTATTTAAATGCTCAATTTTCAAATTTCATGGGTAAAAAAAGTTATTGATGAAATAATCACTCATAGCAAAATGAACATTGACATTTTCAATTGAAGAATGTTTTGTTTCCATCATCACTGATTTGTTTGTGTCCGGCAGGATGATAGCCAGGTTTCAGTAAGTATCCATGACAACAGACCCCAATTGCTTGGTTTGCAAGATTTGTTCATTCTTTGTGCATCCAATGTCCTTGATGTCATGTTTTGTTTGCAACATTTTAACCCAAGAGATTTTCTTTTTATAAATTGCAACATTTTATAGGTCAACCTATGAAAATCCACCTTAGAATTGTCTAAAAATGTGGCTGGGTCTTTGATACATCTTAAAATCTTTTTATAAATAATAAAACTGATGTTTTGTGAAACCTTTCCAACTTTCTAGTGCAACCAGGTAGTAGTAGGATTGTGAATTGTTATGCACAAACTTTAAGCACAGCTTTGACCTTTTACACATGTCACACTCTAAGAGTACGATGGTTTGTGTAACTGTTGTATTTATTCTCTGAATTTGGTATCCCTTAATACCAAGATGAACATATGTGTTCATGTAGAATACATTATAACGTGAACATAAGAAAACGGTTTGTGAATACTACCCTCTCAAATTGAACACGCACGCGCGCACATGCACACACACACACACACACACACACACACACACTGAATAAACATTATTATTGTATAAAATCAAAAACATGTTTAATTTGGCCTTTTCTGAATTCTAATCAAGTTCATTAAAATAAATACAAGGGTTTTGAGCCGGCTCCGTGGCGTAATGGTTAGGGCGTCATTTCCGGTCGCGTCATACTAAAAGACGTTAAAAGATGGTACTTGTTGTTCCCCTGCTTGGCGCTCAGCATTAAAGGGGTAAAGCAAGGACTGGTCGGCTCGGAGTCAGTATACTGTGTCTGAGTGGTGTATTCATGTTCTATCTGCGGCATGATATACCTACAAGTGAGCTAGCACTATAAAAACTGGTGGAAATCCAGACTAGTACATATGCATGCAAGCCATGTGAGCGAAACAATCTTGAAAGTGTCTTTAAACCCCAAATCAACCAACCAACAAGGGTTTCAATGTACCATATCACCAATTCTTCATCATATGTGTGTGGAAACTCATTTTGAGTAATTGTCAGGTTCTGTGTCAGTAGACAGTAACTATTCTTACTGGATTATTGTCATGTTCTGTGTCCATACACACTGATACACAAATAGAATCATCCTTAATCCGACAGGGTGAGGGTTAAGCAGCAATTCTTGGTTTGGGAAAACAGGGCTTCTGTAGATTAGCTCCCCTTATGGTTGGGACTAACCATGGTTAATGGTCATGTTTCAAGTTACTCACAGAATCATTTTATCCATCTTCTTTATCTACATTCACATTGCTACATATATTGTTGGAGAAGTATTTGTTCAAGTTTACCCATTAAAATCTTCTTTTTTTTCTTCTGCTATGTACTAGTATGGTGATGTGTTGTAAAGTTTACCCAGTAATAACATTACAGCTCTTCAAATGGTAGGTCCATTGAGTGATTTTTGAACGTTTGGTGTTTCCTATTCACAATTGTACTTTTGCTTCTGGGACAATCACAGTGCTTAGAAGGCTACGTTCAGGAGGTTACTAAAATGTATGCCCATGTTAGCGAGACAGTTCTTATTGGACTGTAATGTAAGTATATTCGATTTCAAAGATAGACATCTAAATAGAAATGTCTCAACATTGCTACCATTGTTAAAACTAGTAGGAAATTACTTTAGCCAGAGATGTAAACTTTTACATTTTCAATTGGAATTTGGAAACATATCATAAAATAGGAATTTGTCCATCCATGTTCAAGCATTTCCTCATTGCAAATGGGTGAAAGATTACCACAGCGATGTCAAACTCCATACGGTAATCTCTCACTCAAGCATTTCCAATCTCTGATGGTGGGATGGACAATAATTATTATTTTTATTTATAAAACTGGCATCATACATTTACTGTATGCCTAATGTTTCTGGACCAAATGCTGCCTCTAATCTTGTTTGTACGATGAGATGACGATGCTCCTGATGTAGTATAGCATGTAATGTAGGAAGAGTTAGTGCATGAGAATGTCTTTCAATACTTACCAATGTTCCTGTCAATGCCAAATGACTGGGATGTCCAGTAACATCTGCGCTGGAAGTATTATATAATATATATAAAAAAAACACAATTCACATAGAAGGCTGTTTACAAACTTGTACTATAGAAAATCACTGTTGTATGTTTTTGGCAACTTGATTCTATGAAATATTATAAATGTAGTATTTTCTGATACTCTATCTCTAAATTAAAAGTTAAGCTGACAGTGTGTATGATAAAGTGAAAGGTAAAATAATCTTATAATAGAACGAGAAATCTTTTAATTATTTTATAGTCAAGGGGGAATAATTCAGTACATTTCTTTAAATTATCTCCCTTTGATCCCTATTAGTTCTGACTTGCCATCATACATTCATGATTACTAGATGTATTCTTGGCTCCATTATAAGTACAAATGTAGTTATTTCCCAACATTACCTTATTTTTTATTATTACAATTCTAAACGACAGTAGTAATGTTTTCTACAACTCTCCAAGCCCCCGTTTTACAACGGCACCCTAAATTTAGGGCTGAGTTTATCACCTCGTAAGTTAGATGTTGATTTAAGAACGGATAAGACTTGTGACGTCGTGAAATACTTGTTACGAGGTAATCACCTTTAGGACTGGTTTAGGAGCTCCTAAATAGTTAGGAGGCCATCGTGAAACGGGGGCCTATTCTTCTGTCATTGTAATATGCAGTATGTTTTTTCAGTATATCAAACCAATTTTAATGGTTTTCTTAATTGTGATACAAGCTTTTCGGCATGTCAAGCCTGTCAGGAAATTAGATTACTTATCTGTATTTTCACATCTTAAAGGAGATAAAATGGGTTGTACATTTACTTATCTATCATAGTCAGTAGATACAGCCAGGTCTCTCTTGTACGAACCAGTGCAACTTTCTCAAGGTAGCCATAGTAACATTCTACACAATGGTTACTATGGCAGCTACGTTACCTTAGAGTTATGCCATTTCGTACAACAGGGCCCAGGCTGGTATTTCATGATGGCAGATTAGAATGGGAGTAATGTCTCATTTGTGAAAGGAACATTAATCAAAAGTCAATTAGACACCTTTCTACATTTCAATTGTCAAATCCATAGTCTGCATGACCTAACAACACTTTTTCTCTGACTGTGATATCACCTATCGACACCCTGCAATGCACACTGCAGTAGATACCTGCATCTTGTGAATTCTGCATGATTGAACTTGGACAAACCTTTGACACAAATGTTTTATTATTTATTTATTTGTGTCCAAGCTCGAAAGACTAACTTTTTCACTTGTTGGAACTAAATTTTTATGTTCAACCAGCACAGCATAGCATAATTCAATAAGATTATAAGAGAATGCATTGGTGTTAATTTATGCAGCCTGTAGTTTCTCATAGAGGAAGTGATCAACTGTTTGTTAGTATCTAAAGTGTTTTACGAGTTTGGGAATAAGTCAGCAGCAATGGTTTGTTAATTTAATATCTGTCCATGGCATCATTGTTATAACAGGATTTCTATTTTCTTCCAGACATCCCTCAACCGCTTTGCACACGCAATGGCGGAGATGCTCAAGTACTTCACAGTGAGTGGCAAATACACTGAGATTATCATAGTGGATTTCAAACCATCTAATACTAGTTTAATAGAAACATTACAGTATGTGTGTGGAATTGGTAGCATGCACTCTGTATTATTTCTGTATTATTTCTGCTTGTTTCAGATCCTGATGGACCAGGCACATCGGTCAGTCTGTAAAAACCTCAACAATTTCATTAAAAAGTAAGATCACTGATAAGCTGAACAGTTACCTGATGTTTTAGAATAATGTTAGCTATTAACTATAAACTAAGCCTTTTCTCAATTTGTTTTGTATTTTTGATTTACAGCGATCAATTATATACATGATGGTAATCCTGGGCTGTGTTCAGCGAACAATACATACAATACTCTACAATACAATACTCTACATCTAGTAGTTCAATGAACGGGTTAGTAGGAAAATAGCAGGAAATTGGTTTGCGCATATGTCCTGTCCATTCGCTTCATGCTTTGCGTTTTCATACAAAACAATACGCAGTCCAAACCCATATTGAAATGTATACATACATATCTGATATTATCACTACGGATTGCTGACTGAACTGTTCACATAGTACTACATATACACATTGATATGTATTGTCCCCTGAACGCATCCCTGGTGATTCTAATGTATGTTTTAGCAATTATATGTGATTTCATAGGATGAGTCGATGACTCCATGGTAGCTGACAATCAATATGCTAACAACAATGAAATGTAACTGTTCCTCCAGTGATATAAAGAAAGTGAAGGAGACAAAGAAGCACTTTGAGAAGATCAGTGATGACATGGACAACTCACTACTGCGCAATGCTCAGGCGTTGAAGAGCAAGCCCCAGGAATGTGACGAGTCATACAACACTCTCACAGCCATGAAGTCCTGTTTCGCCCACACGTCGCTGGACTATGTGTTCCAGGTAGGTCGACGGTCTCTCATCATTCCATCACCTTTATCCAGTGTTGTGCCTGACGTGCTAGCACAGTGGTAGGTCGTTAAACATCAAAGCCAAAGGTGCCTAGATGGAACCCAGCAGCAATGTTCACAGAAGTTGCCTTTCTAACACGATCATGATAGGATGCACTGTCTGGACTGTTGCACTGCAGTTATCATACGTGGTTTGTCAGTACCAACCAGTGCTTGCAGGTTTACTGCAACAGTGCTATGGGTGTGATAGATTGCCTACTGCCAGAAACTGACATGCTTTCATGAGAGTGAAGTATTCTTGAAAGCCATGTTAAACCCAAATACAAACAAACAAAACTATTCTAATTTAGCCTAATGCTGAAAAGTTGTTGTTAGGTAAATGTGTCATAATTTTCAGAATGTGTTTTTGCTGTTAGAAAGTTAATTAATCACTGATGATATTGTATTTATTTGTTTTGCATTCTTGATGTAATCATAAGAAAATCTTATACTACCATGTCAACATGATTACGTTTTTAAATTGTTGCTAATATATTTCCTCACAATGAAGTCCTGTATTTCATTTTCTAGGCTGGTCATAATGATTAAATGCATTGAAACTTCAGTTATTTAGTTTGAGCATTACATACATATTGGCCGCATATGGGTGAAATATTCCTGCTGCAACATAAAACAGTAATTCATTCATTCATTCATTCATTCATTCATTCATTCATTCATTCATTCATACATACATACATACATACATACATACATACATACATACATACATACATACATACAATTGAAGAAAATAGTGTTTACATTTCTCACTATTTTTATTTTTTGCAGATTAATGTTTTACACTCCAAGAAAAGATTTGAAGTTTTAGATACTGTAAGTAAAAAAAAAGTACCTCTATAAAAAACACACCATATCTTCCATGTTTATGTTTGTGAAATAGCATGATACATGAAAAAGGCATATGTGTGTTCTAGTTTGTTCATATTTGTCTATTGACCTCACTGTGACATGTGATATACTGATTCCTGTACAAACATGTCAAGAAGAAAAATAGATAGACTAATAGACTAATAGACTAATAGACTAATGGCCATGGTTTTTGTTACCTGATTTGTCACTGTCAAGTAATTCAATATATTTTTGGCTTCTTTTTAAGTTGGCAATTAATTTCTAATCCATGTATGCCATGCCATTGAAGAGTTCTTCCTCTATTTTCCAGATGTTGTCTTTCATGCATGCACAGAACACATTTTTCCACCAAGGGGATGATTTGTTCAGTGACCTTGAAAAATATATGAAGGATGTCGCAGCTCAGGTTTGTTCATTCCTAAATTCTTATTTATTTAAAATTTCAATCTTTTCTCATTAGTTTTAAATAAAATAACAGACCACTTAATTATCAGCCAAATATTTACACCGACTTTCTAACTTCTGAGTTTGAGTCCATCCCCATGGGCCCGCAGTATCAAAGTCCACAGTAGTTATCTTTCCTATGTGATTGTTACCAGCCTGGGTAGTACACGTAACAGGACCAGGTATACTGCATACGGTTGTAAGTTTCATCCTGCCGTAATTAGCAAGATACATTGTATATTTTTATTTTTAATTGGGGTTTAGAGTCGCTTTCAAGATTCTTTCACTTATATCACGGCTTGTTAGTTTAAGGCTGGAGGAAACATGCAACATCTGTAGCGCTGAATGTTGCAGTAAACCTGCGAGCACCTACTGGTACTGACAGACCAAGGATGATGTCTGCATTGTTACTGTACAGGCATCGCATCCTATCAATATCACGTCAGAAAGGTAAATTTTGTGAACAGTGATGCCAGACTCCTGGGACGGGATTTGAACCAGGGCCTTTGTCTCCGAAGTTCAAACATTCTACCATAGCGCTACCACCTGCCCCTACATTGTGAGTGAACTGGCCATGAGATTACAAAACCTTTTTGAGTACGATTTCATGCTCAGGCTCAAATTTGTTATGGGGATTTGTGAACAAAACTTGAGTTGAGTATGAAATCGTACTCAAAAAAGTTTCGTAATCTTGGGCCCTGATCTTCTATCAGCTCTTTTGGTTGCATATTTTCTACCAATAAATTCTTGTTAGCAGTACAACATTTTTTTAAACTCCTGTTTTTTTTGTATAATTAGGTTGAAGAATTAAGTACAAAAGCAAAACAGGAAAGGAAGGAAATGGAAGACCGTCATACACTAGTACAAAAAATGGTAAGTTTGACATTTATTTAAGATAAGAATGGATTTCAAAATATTTTTCTTTGGGTGGTGTTTGCGTGATTTTCATTGCTGTTGGAGTCTTAATTCTACATACAGCATGTCCATAAATTACTATATTATTCTTTTGGCTAAGGGAGCGCAATCAAGAAACCTGATGTGGTGTTACCTCCCTTGTTGCATATGTTCTAGTTGCAACTCATTACTCTACAACAATTACTGTGGAAAACAGCTTTTCTCAAATCACAAGAAGTTATTAATTGAGTACACCGATATAGATTCAATGTAGAGTTGCTTCCCCTTAGCATGTACAGTTAGCCTTGTCCCTGCTTGATTAAGTTAGCGTGATGTTACATTGCCTGCTGAATAAAATCAGCTGGAATGTACCTCATCACGGGGGCAATCTTCAATACCGCTATGCTCTGTGAATATTGCTCATATAAAGCAAACATTGTTTCCATTGTAAATATCACATGTTCAGGTATAAATGTGCGAAATAATATAATTTGTATTGCAAGCATGAATGAGATGCTATCAATGTAATTAAAAAGTTACGTTTTCTTCATTTCTATTTTTGCTCTTTGTGAACTGTTGCATGAGTTGGACGTCGCAACCAAGAATGTTTAAATTTTGGTCGACAGAAAAATGAAATAATCCATACAAGCAGTAATATGTTATTATAGTATCTTGCTTAACCTTAGCACTGTGCTTTGCGAATTGGCTGAGAAAGCGTACAATCAAAACAGACTCGCAACGTTGCAATCTAAGAAATGACATTTCCACTCTACGTAAAAGTTATAACTCGGGGTTAACGCCTGACACTTTTGTTTACAAAATATGACGTAAGATTTCCCGCCGTCTCGACTGAACAAGTTGGATTACAATTGTGAGCAAACTAAACTTCCCTCATACATACATTTTAATGACGCATCTCATTAGGCAAATATCTATCGACCAGTGCATTTTTATTGTCATGCGTGTCCATTATCTATTATTTTGAAAGAATATTCAATGAGGGTTTTTTTTCTTTCACGCGATTGGGAAATATGATAACAGTTTATTAACTGATATATTATTATGATAGCGATTCTCGCCGCCGGTTAATAGTGCACATGTATACTTTATTCTTGAGACGGAATGTTCCCAGATAATATAACACAATGCTATAGCACATAAAACCAGTATACGATACATAAATATGGTGAATTATTGTAAAATACTATTATGGGGAAAGGCAGCTAATGATACCTTTTACAGATGATAGAGCATTGCTTAAAGCGGATGTCAACACATAAATATGGATATAAACATTGTGTTAAATGTATATGTAATGGATAACTTAAGTTACCGCATTACAGTAGAATATGCTAGTAGTATTCTTATTAAAGGGTAAAGTTATATTATGATTTATACATTTGTTTTACTAGTGGATATGTCATATTATTAATTTATATCAATAGGCAGTTATGGAAATTTGGTCGTGATACTAGAATTACATACACGCACGCACTCACACACACACACGCACACGCACGCACACACACACTAACATTACACATGTATAACATACAGTATAACATAACATTTAATAGATGAACGTAGATTAGCTTGCTCATCTAGTTTATTTAGCTTTACGCTTCTAGTTTCAGATAAGCAATCTATGTAAACATATATTATACAACTGATTATTCGGATTTTACAAAAATTAAATTCGAATATTCGTTTGTAAGTATAATATTCGTATTCGAATACTGAAATCTTAATATAATAATATGCTACAAAGTGACATTTCGGTCCTATTGTCACCCTATCGATAAAACAAAAAATACAGCTCCACGCATCTCGAATGTACGGACCGGATCGTAAATCTCCATTGCTGTAGATATTAAAAAGTAATATTGAAATTAGAATGTCTCAAATAGATTACATATCTACAACTCTTCTGCAAATGTGTTTGAATACAGTATTCGAATAATTTAATATTCATCTACATCTACATCTACGACTGTCCCACCCAATCATACACATACACACTCGCGCAATATTATAGGTAGAGTCTATAGTCTCCGGAAACTAAACAGAAGTAGAAGGCACAATCAATTTAATTGCGCGCAACATTTGAACTTTATGTACCCCGGGAACGTAATTACGTAATGTACTGCATTTCCCACCTCCCGATGTTGAACTCATTTGTGCAATTCAGCATGATATCAATGATGTCTGGCATGCTTCCTCGGAAATAAATTTAGAGAGAAGAAGAACTATATTAATATATTATTCGATGTAGGCTAGCTTGATTTGACGCTATATTGTTAATAGTTAGTATTTATGCGGTATTATATGAACGCTTCAAACAATATGAACTACATGCTCGTTTTATTCCCAAGCTGAATTTTCATCTGAAATATCTCGACTGTGGATTCCAGTGTATCGTTCCTACCAGATTTTAAACAACCAATAAGATGCGATATACATTAATTAATCTCTTTCTCTCTCCCTCTCTCTCTCTCTCTCTCTCTCTCTCTCTCTCTCTCTCTC
>JAUTBT010065071.1:0-14314 GCA_032361225.1 Lepetodrilus schrolli
CGCGTCAGAAAGGTAACTTTCGCGAACATTGATGCCGGGCCCCCGGGGCGGGATTTGAACCTGGAACCTTTGGCTCTACTATTTTGATTTCTAAATTGAATACAAATACGTGACTGCTATCAAAGTCAAGTTTCATGTAAATCTTCCATTATCTACAATCATTTGGTAGCAATGTCTCAATCTTCTTTTTTTGTGTTCTTTTATTGCCAAAAAAAATCAATCCTGTCAAATATAGACAGTCAAATATGACCCAAGGAAAATTGTTCTCATCAATGTTGGTCATGTATCAAAGACTTATCTGGATTATTAAATGATCTACATCACGATAATCTCGTAATTACAGCGACCCTCTGACAGGGAAATCATGCATCTCAAAGAAGCAGGAATTGGAATTCATCACAAATAGCGAAGAACTACCCAATGATAGCCCATCGTTGTGAGGCGCACTGTGGCAGGTTTAAGGACAAAGACGTAATTTGCGGCTGCCCGTGTTATTTGTGTAATCATTAAAGCACAGAGTAATCAATGCTCACTGCACAAGAAGAGTACTGCCAGGCGCTGCATTGGTTTAGAAAATTGTCAATTTGTACACTTCAATTGCATTCCCAGCTTTTATTTCACACCTCCGTGGAACGAAGCCATCGAGCAGGACACGGAGGAGTCCCTCGTAAGGTCTAAGCCAGTTTGTTGGAGCAATATTGACTTTGATTCTCAGTAAACTGACTAGCGGTGGCCGCGCTTTTGTTTTATTACTAGTTTACGCCCGAGTTGGATTGCGGCAAACGATGTTTAGAACTAGCGGAGTGAAGAGATTATGCCACATTTAACTGCTGAGTATGAAGTATCCGCACATAAAATTGTGTGTGGAAAGTCATTACCGTAAACGATTTGTTCGTCTTTTAAAGCATTCATAATGTGAACGTAAACAATGATATATCTGATCCAGATGGGTTTATGGACCCAAGGAGTAAGTTCTACGTTATGGTAAATTAGAATGGCCTTATGCAACTCTCTGTCTGTAACATGCATTCTTGAACATGGTATTGTCTGCCCTGTGCAAAGATGGACTTTCGTTGGTCCCGTTCCACGGAACGATCGTAGCTCTACGAGAGTCGTAATTCCATGTTAACATATAGGAGTTACGACTCTCTTAGAGAAATGGGTGAAAGATTCCCGCAGCGAGGTTAAACTCCATAATCACTCACTCACTGTCTTAGAGATACGATCGTTCTATGGAACAAGACCCCGGTTCTAACACACTACGTGTCATAAACGCTTATACGATTCCACTATGAACGTATTGGCACAACGACATAGTCACTATTATTGTATGGCATTAGGTGAATACCACGGTTGTCATTCCAGTAGTTCCCGTATATAGATAGGCCCACGCGAAATTTGGCTCATGGGCCTCAGAATGGAAGCTCTTTCCGTATTTAGACTAATGAGTATAAATTTGGATTTAATATTAGAATAGTCTTCCATGTGCATTCTTCCAATGATAACATTCAGTTATTGAGAACATTCAGGGGTTTTCAGTCCTATTGTTTAATAAAGTGTTGTTCTAGTTAACTGATTTATTTTGTTCTTCTAATGTTGTTGTTTCAATTAAAACAAGGGCCACCACTACTAATTTATACTTGTTTTAATTGAAACAACAACATTAGAAGAACAAATTTAATCCGTTAACTGTTTTTCGCATCAGAAACACAAAATATGTATATATAATAGGTAACCCCTGGGATGAAAAGATTCTCTTTCAAAAGTGACATTTTCCGTAATTTAGCCAGGGGCTTAAATACGGGAACTTCCGGTATCTTATCATCTCTGCTGGACATTCTGTGTGTGAGTGCAATGACCCGAAAGTAGTTCTATGTAATGTCCTTGCAGGTTTAGGATGAGGTGCGCCATTGATATCATTACAAATGACAAGACGGAATTCCCGTTAATAACTGCGGGTGATTCTAAGCATGCCCTTCTGCGTTCAACATAATCCCTAATGCCAACAGACTCATCAATGTTAAGTCAGCATCGTGGGTGTGAGTTAGTCACGAGATGCAATAGCTTTCCCCTGGTGCAGCCCAACTATTCTCCGTCATGGTTTGTGACAGCTCGGTAACGTGTTCCTAATAGCTCAACTGTCTGTGAAATGGACAAAGACAGACCTATTTGCACGTTAATACCGTAAACCAGTGATGCCAGTTATGTTTGAGTCCACCTGGTTTGCATCCACAAGCACGTGTTGCCCTGTCTCTATATTTTGCAACATTTGCTGTTCATTGTTGATCGTCCAAGCGACTGGATATAGTGTATACTTCTCTATAGTTCATATTGTATAGTTCTTCATGTGACTGCTGATAGTTAATATTATGCCTAAATAGTTTATGGCTAATACGACACCAATGCAACATAATGTCGTCAAATGTGTAGTTTGACGTTTGTATTAGAGAACATAGTAAATGGTATAACTCAAACACAGTCTGGCAATCAATCCTGAACTACGAGACGCTTAAATAATGTATGTATAGTTTACAGGTAAAACATTTTAATGAATAAATGCATTACGATGCGTTGTATCCGAAATTAGCATCCAATGTATTGTATATAAATGCAATATTCATCTATTGAACGAATGAACAAGAAGGAAACCATTGCGACTATATCGTTTAATTATAAAATTAGTGAGCATTGAAAGGAAACATCCCTCTTAGAATAAGTAGAATATAGTCTATGAATAGACCGTAATGAAATCGTTGGACAGCCTTTGTTACTTCATTCAAATCGAGCTTTTATCACTGCAATTCATTGCACTGACGTTACTTTCTCTAGAGGCTACACCCGCTTCCCTTCATTTCAATTTAGCAAACTAGCTCTTGAGTGAAATTGCTATCGGAAGGGTCCTCTATTTGGCCGTAGGATTGTCAGTCCTCTCCGTGCCATTCATACCTCCCCAGAGACCTATCTGGCATTCGGAGAAATGTGGAATAATTTATGTTCATTAGTTATGCTAAATAATTTCGTCTGTGCATGTCTACTGTTATTTTAGAATGCATTTGCCCGGCGTTTGGTAATCCTAAATGCTGAATTTAAATTTACGCCAAATCTCCTATAAATACTAAATACGCCTTAGAAAAGAAGACCAGAGAAGACGTACCTTTTGGTCAGAATGCGTTACACTCGCAATTGGATGCGCGGTTTATAGAATGTATGATAAGAATGGTTTCGACGATGATGGTGCCATAGCAATCTAAATTTACATGAGGCGTGTTGGTGTTCATGAGAACGTTAATTATAGGAAGACACTGGAGAATATATCCGAAGATGGTCAAGTAATCGAGATAGAATAACAGACTGGGAAATAGAGAAGTCTGGACAGGGAATGTCTCCATGGAACCCGACGGTATGTTCTACACTAGAACTTAGGTACCGTAGCCCTAAGCTATATACATCCACGGGATAAACTAACCGAATGATCATGAGTGCAGTATTCTTTCAGCAATGGAAGACTGTTGGTAAAAAGTTACGGCAAAAACCTATTTAGTCAATGGTCATAGAATGACATCGGAACATGTAGAAACATAGGTAATTGACTTTATCCTAATTACCAATGATACTGCGAATCTCGTCTCGAATACCTGGCATACCGTATAAGAACTAGCTCACTCGTGTATATTTTTAGTATCCCATGACGTGAATGGCTTGATGGTGTTCAATGCTGGCACTTCAGGGTGTAGCATATACTATACAGTTTGTATCGTAGGATCAGTGAATAACATCAACCCATTCACGTGACTGCTGTTAGCGCAAACTTGTAATGATGGAAGCATGTGTATAAACACTGTATAATGACATATAATAAATAGATATTAATGGTATTTTATTTTGTAAAATAAGTACAAAATAGACCTACAACATCATTTTAGAAATATTGACTGAACATAGTTTTTAGGAACAATAGTTTTCAGAAGATGGTGTGAATGAAATACCATATTCCTTTACCCTTTTCAGAAGGTCAATTCCTAATTCCTACCATCGGTATCAGAGATATAGTATGTGAGAAATAATTATACTTATCTATGTAAGCTTATTACTCATTATTTAATGTATTCAGTATCATTGTATCGTCATATGTAATGTATTGAGGGTCTCTGTACACACACACACACACACACACACACACAAAACACACACACACACACACACACAATTAATGACCCCCACCCCCCTTGCTACGCATACAATGTGTACAAACAGAATAGTGCATCTGAACAGGTGCAGAAAGCCTACTGATACGGCTACGCACATTGACTCCGTACTAGTAATGAAGTTAATGTTTTTTTGTCCTCTAGTTCGCCATCGTTCCCTAATGGTGTATTGTAGATTACATTTGCAGTCGTAGAGCTATTCATTGGCCTTATCAACAATCGCTTCCGCGATAACACGTTCGTTAAGGATTCAAAATAGGAATAATTATCCCATATCCATCTCGACGGGGATTAAAGAATGTTGATCGCATTGGACTAGAGGAACCATATGGTTTGAGGCACAGAGCAATCGCATATATTATAGTACACACGGAATAATGGAAGAATGTCAATCATTAATCGGTTGATAATATGCTGCAGAACAGCAAGCTGATTCTGTTTCAATGCTAGTAGTCTAGCCTAAGTCAATATAGGATGGTTCCAATAATAAATGAGCCTTAAATTTAAGACCACATGTGTAATGTTCGCAAGCGTAAAAGTTAAACATGTTATCATCCAACATAGATGAAGAGATACCTGCATACATATATGTTATCTCTCACAAACCATACCATATTCTTTCCATATTCTTTCATACGAATTTAGATGGCTATCCATTTTCCGAATGGATGGTTTAATGTATGTCTAATACCATCAAGCTGTGCGCGTACCTTGGCATGGGACCGGCACATGGAAAAGTCTCAGTTAGATGAGATTGTTTACAAAGGACGAAGCGGAATTCCAGACAAAGCATTCTACCAGACTATCTTTTGATAGATTCCTGCTGATCTTCAATGCCATGAAATGCTATTAGCTACTCATTTCTATTTATATAACAGCATCGCACATTTATACCGATTGCATCAAGTTCATTCTTATTTCGTTCTACGAAAAACACGCGGGATGAGTCTTCACACACTTTTGACTTGGTAGCTGAGTCTGCTGTTGGAATGGCGCCTTCCCTGACAATAACCGGTCTACTCTCGGAAGCGGATTGCGTCTGCGATTGCCTTCGATAAGCTTAGTTGATGGAGGATGTGCAAGTTTGTCGTTGTTGAAGAATACACAGGCTTGAACTATAGTTCATCATTTTCCACTCTTCTCATGCAATATCTACTTTGGGTCAGGCGGTGGAAACGTAGTTGAGAGCCTAAATTACTCTATGTACTACATGTGTCGCTTTGGATAGCTTTCATCGTCTACCATTTTCCCACTCTTCTCATGCAATATCTACTTTGGGTCAGGCGGTGGAAACGTAGTTGAGAGCCTAAATAACTCTATATACTATATGTGTCGCTTTGGATAGCTTTCATCGTCTACCATTGTAAAACGGATCAAAGATAACCGGCTACAAGGACGAGCCAATATTTATGCAATTATTCCTATAATTGTGAGGATGAGTATTGAAGTATCGTACGTTTACTTCGGTTGTCTACAGAAGAAACAAATATTTGCGTGACAATAGTCCCAGGATTAACCGTACTGTCAACACGATCTCATGCCGACGTTATTCTCATTAGCATACAAGGGGTTTATGTCAACAGGTACACATTAAACATAACGTATTAAAGAGTAAGAACTTTTGACAAGCGATCAGGCAGTCTGAATAAGAGAGTCCAGATCTCTGGTATTAAACAGAATACACCGTAAACATAATTTGTTCAAATAATACTGATTATCATACTACTACTACTACTACTACTACTACTACTACTACTAGTAATAGTGGTAGTAGTAGTAGTAGTAGTAGTGGTAGTAGTCATACTAGTAATTAATAAAGCGATGTAATTTATAAAGCGATGTATTGAAGAAGCATTCTCCAAACGCAAAATACAAATACAAAATTAATTGCATCAGAATCAATTATAAGAAGAATAGGATTTTGACTGTGGCCAAAATTAGATGTGTGACATTCAGTGTCTATTAGACTGATAAAACTTTATTATATTTACTAAATCTTCTTATAAACATAGGGATACGTGATGCACATATAAACAGCACCGGCTGATCATGATGTAAACCTACCTGGTGTGTAGGTAGGCCGTAATGGTTTATCTGAAAGAAACAAATCACAAAGTTATTCTTGAACATATTATATGAAAGTATATTATAAAGCTGAATATACCCTCAAAGGGTGTTTTATATATAAGTAATTCGTCATACGCACATACAATAACTGGTGTGAAGTTATTATTATAATTTGGCATGATATGCATAGATTCGTCGGTAAATACTTTTTAGAATGGCAAATACAAACACTTCAATTTCAGATTGTGTGCGCCTTTACCAAAATGAAGAAAATAATGCTCAATTAATAAAACAAATAGAGATTATTAACCGAGTGTCTTTAGATATCGTCTATATCCTGCACTCGTGATTCCAAAGTTAATATTTTCCTCGCCATCGCTCGGAAAACATTGACTTTGGAATCACGCGTGTCGTAAAAGCAATATGACACACTAGCTCGTGCATTAATCTCTATTTATATCGCTATCACTAAATATTTTGAGTATTAATTTATGCAAAGGGGCGACGTCTGAAAGAAGGAACAGGCGAACTGGCTCAATTTGCACGTGCAAGTGAGTGAAGAAGCACGTGTTAGCATAGGGAATTTGATTTGTATCTTTGTGTATTTTTTTTCTGTTTGTCTTTTTCTTCTTTTTATATGGAAGGGGTGGGGGGAGGGGGGAGGAAGTGTTGAATTTGGGATTATTCGCTTTCAAGATTATTTCACTCATATCACGACATGTCAGTTTAGGGCAGGAGGAAACGCGCAACACCCGTATAAGCGCTGAATGTTGCAGTAAACCTGCGAGCACCGGCTGGCACTGACAGGCCAAGGATGATATCTGCCTTGCCACGCAAGACGGCGTATCCTATTCTGTCAGAAAGGTAACTTTCGCGAACATTGATGCCGGGTTCCCGGGACGGGATTTGAACTCGGGACCTTTGGCTCTACTATTTTGATTTCTAAATTGAATACAAATACGTGACTGCTATCAAAGTAAAGTTTCATGTAAATCTTCCATTATCTACAATCATTAGGTAGCAATGTCTCAATCTTCTTTTTTGTTTGTTCTGTTATTGCCCAAAAAAATCAATCCTGACAAATATAGACAGTCAAATATGACCCAAGGAAAATTGTTCTCATCAATGCTCTGAAGTCCAAACACTCTACCACTGCGCTACCACCCGCCCCGGTAATTATTACATTGTAATATGTGTATTGTTGATACACATGTTGTTGTGTTTGTGCTTCCGGTTTTTTTAACACTTTTTGTTCGGGGTGGGGGGTGGGGGCTATGCATAAATTTAAAGTATAATTTGATGCATACTGTCTTCTCCCAGTTTACTCATCGTTCTCCAGTACATTTTTCTTTATTCAGAACGCGAACCTTTAATAAATATGTATTGGTGAATTGGCCATAACTACCAGATTAACTATCTCGAGGGGTGACTGCCCCTCAGAGCACATGGCGTTGACATCCATCAACAAATGTATGTTTTGTTGTGAGATCTTGTGAATTCATCTTAATTAAAACGTGTGGTGTCTTATCGCGAAGCACCTGGTCTGTATCAGCACCTGTTCAACTTACCATCTATCCGACTAATTCGGTCTTTCGCACATTCCGGCGGTAATCCAAAAAATGGTCACATGTGATTATTATTCCTGTATCGCTTGGACATGTTTACAACGAAAGTGTGATACCAGCTGGTAATTTCGATTTAAGTACGTCGTGCTTGAATTCGAGATGAGAAAACCATTTCGTATTTATTAGACGATATCGCTGTACTTTAGTGTAAGTAATATATTCTGCTATCACTGTTGAACATTTTGGGTAAAAGCATAAACAAAATCATGAACCGTGTTCAACATAATATAAAATATAAATGTTAATGTGTCCATCGTTATCATTTTGAGCTTGAAGTATATAATTATAGTAAACTATGTATGCAATGTTCATTCACATGTTATCAAGAAATGGAATGTGTTGAAACATATGTGAATATACTGCCTCGTACACGGGACTAACTGTGCTACTAAATAGCAAGTTCGTATAGCTAAAAGCAAATTGCAATGGTGCTTTCAGATAAATTAGATATCTACTTGTATATAGGAAGAAGAAGCAGTATTATACAGAGCTATATATGTATAATGAACGTAAATAAAGCCCAACAAACAGGCAATAACCTTCAACCACTATCATTTCCAGGCAGCTATGCCGTATTAATTTGATTTAGTCCAAATCTGACGGCTGGAGTGTCCGCAATAGATTGGAATAAATATTAATATTTTGAATTACAAATATTAGATTTATTCAATTTTGAATGCACAGGGTCTAAATCAATTCCTATTAATGTCACGTCCTGTTTTAGTAGCACTTTGGCAAACACTATGGAAGATGAAACCCACAAATTGGTTAGATCAAAAAAATTCACTGACGATTGGTATTTATGTTTTTTATTAATATATCTATAGCGAACGACACAATCCTAGTTGTAATTTTAAGGGAATACGACGTGTAGAAAGATGCAAACTAAAGCACGGCGTTATTTGCCAAATTTGATCAAGAATAAGCCTGCGTTATTTGCTTCCCCGGGGCTTCATTGGAAACAGGGCAAAGGGATATACATTATGCATGTATATCTTGAATGCAATTTTTTTTAAAAAATATATTATTTGAGTGGGGAAGCATTTCCGGGGCAAAATTATATAGTAATGTTGTCACTGCAAAGTATGCTTCATCAAGATTTACATTATATTTAGTGAATTACGTAGAATTACCGGCTGATGACATTGATGTGACACAACCCATCAATTGCTTCATTGGGTGGTGTTTAAATTTACATCGGAACTAGTACTTGAAGAAGATGTCTTCCATCTCGAATCAGATATCTGTATTGTGTGTTAATATTTCTGATTAACTAGAGGTACTACTTCGTCTCTGATCTATTTGTACTAGTGACGTATATTACTTCATACCAGAGCGTACAGTCAAGAGGACGGTATTTATTTTATCTTCTACATTTGTACGCAAATAAGCATTAATGTCATGCGTGTCACATGCTGTTTGATATTACAGATATCTTAACACTATTTGTTATTAGGGACTCTGAGTAGAGCTTGTATCAGCTGAGAGATCCACGTTCACGATCCCTAGGCGTCGTTGGGAGTTTGTAGATTAACAACTACAACGAGTATTTTCCGAGGTTGTGTCTAAATACGTTCATTCCTTATATCGATTCTAGATAGATGCTATTTGCCTGAATAATGGCGTATTATAGAGATATTATACCAAGAATGGATTCCCATTGAGACGCACTCCTCCCTATATACATGTCTCAAGAACTCTCGCTTTTATCTGCACTTCACATGCAGAAGCAATTATTTAGTGCAAATGAGAACATTCATTTAACGTTGGCAATTATCCTGGATGATACAACCAACCAAAATGATATGTTCTAGATATAAACACGATTAGCACTAATTTCGCTCATGATCATGATCAACGTCCATGTTTTCATTTGGTTCGTGTAAATGGTTGCCATTAATATGAATGTGAGTGTGTTTAAGACAACCAAAAATGCTGTATGCTTCTATATTAAATATCTATTAGTCAGATATGATGTTTGCTAAATCAACTAATTAAGATGACTGAATCATCTTACACTATCCAAACTCTATGACTTCTTGAGTAAATTATATATATATATATATATATATATATATATATATATACTACCTATTCAGGTTAGCAATATTTAACGGTCGACGTCGTCGAGTCAGTCGACAGCACCTTCATCACGTCGACTGTGACTCTATTGTGCCCAGACTGACGTTCAAGAGTACCGCCGTGGCATGACCTCGTTATGGTTTGACGTCAATAGCAGTTACATATATACAGGGTCCTTGTTTCCATGTACAGATGCCTTATTAGAAGCGCGTGCATCACCTGACCTTCAGCGACATGACATTCAGCATCTTTCTAATACGAGTAATTAGTGTAAGAACCAGAACTTACCATCCACTCGAAGTAAGACATGATGGCGTATGCTCCTGGTTTTGGAGCTAATCTGACACTCGTAGACTCCAGCGTCGGCTAGCGTCACATTCCGGATGTGGAAGTTCCACTCTAGGGACAATTTCTCGTGGTGTACCGTCAACCGCTTATCCCGGAAGTAAGTTGTAGTTCCAATCGTTAATGGATTCGGATCAGATGCGCGCCGCCAAACAACCTGGAAATGGAATCCAAATATCAAGCTGTGAATTATCAATGCTGATTAACGTTAAAAAAGAATTGGTTAATATTTGGAATTATTTGTCGTCATTTCCGTTCCCTATAAAAAATAATAACACCGAGGTTTATCTATTCTTGATAGTTTACTGTTGGGACCTGATACCACTATATTGAAGTAAATCTGTGTAATCCTATTTCTCAGACTTAAAGTCGCAAACTCAAATTTAGAGGCTTTAGGTGATGTTACATATTGCAAGGAAAAGGCAAGGTATGCTCTTGTTTTCGCCTAGCCCCACATGCAAGGAATTTACTAACGTAAACATGGATATTCTAGCTATGCCAAGCTTTTCTAGAACCACTTTGGCAGGATTCTACAAAGACAACTGGAATGTGTATCATTCTAAAATATTACCCCCGGAGAACCGTTGTAGTTGAAAGGGTAGATTCGATTGATAATGACGTGCGCTTGTGTGTTAAGTGTTAGAAGACTTTAGTCGAGGATAGCCTCTCAAATGATTCATTAAAATAACGGCAAATGTCGGAATACGAATGTTACATATACTACTGAAAGTCTGGCTACATTAGTAGACGTCTTGATCAGTCTATGAACATCTTTATATAGGTAGTACCAGTATTGCTGAAAGTCTGGCTATGAATAGTAGATGTCATGTTCAAAATATGATTACACTATTACACGTCTTGTTGAACTGGGTCTAACCAAGAATATTATTCGTCTTTCTGAATTACGCCGATGCATGGAGACTATGCATTATGAATGGACCCTCCAGGCAAATGTATGATTATTTTACGTTATCTAGTAACTTGTGATGCTTGCAAAATCGGTCAAGTCATACAATACGACAGTTCTCATCTCAGCTCAAGTAATGTTTCAGGAAATATCCATTAAATTATGCCATGTTCTGATCTAAGAGAAGCATCGTGCATATAAATTTCGTATGAGAATACTGTATGCACGACGGAGAAGAAATAAAATCGCCGCTGTGAGGTGTATGTATATAAAAAGGGTTGATCAGTACGAAGGCGCAGCACTGATATAGCATACGACCAGACATCAAAATTTGACAATAGGAGACATTCGAGCTTGCGATAAGTGAGTTTCACGTAATATAATGCTTAAATAATTATCGTATGCATTGTATATGTCACAGTTAGAGCCAAACACCAATGGCATTCCAGCATAGACAAATTGTGGTATTAATTGCACAGCCATTCTTATATGATATAGTAATTGATGCATAACAAAGACCACACGGTGATAAAGACACATGCACTTCAATCATTTACGATCAGGTTTCGTGTGACGGTAATCAATTATCTATCATGTTTTATTTATTTGACAAGCCAGTAATTGGAACATGCCATGGTTTCGTGAGGTACATACAGTCAGATCAGTTGCGGAGCATAGGTGACAGACACCATTTCCCGTTCTCCTTGGCAAGATCGTTTGTGGAGTACTGGACGAGTGGTCATTTACATAATTGAACACTTCATTTAAGAACGGGTCCTTTAGGTGTATATCGGAGACATCTCTTCCATCGATTGACCACAGGTGTAGTTCGCCTGACTTTTGCCAACGTTGGTTAGTCGATATAACTTGTCTCCAAAACAGAAGTCGGAGGTTTGTACTATGTTAAAGGGTATACAGTATTTTGGGGGTATTTGAAACAAAATGTATTACTCATGGTAGAAAATGCATGCACTTAGATCTACACGTATGCATACTTTACGTTAGTAGGTGCGTATAAATAGGCACGTTAGTTAGAAGCTGCCCTATTATTGGACTGGTTTACTGCTTAACGTCCGTACAATTATATTTGACCCATACACAATTTACTACGATTGTGTAGCTTCGTCTTTGTGTGTAGTTCCGTGTGAGAATGATATGCAGAGAAAAGATTCAAACACTTGGCTGCATGACAACTCGTGGCATCTTTGATTTTGACCATACGCAATTCTCAATTACTTTAATTATAATATTTAACTTTATATTATTATTTTTACAAATCCATGTCATTGTACGAAAATGGAAGACATAGCGATTTTCAGGTAGTTAGGAGCATGTCCCTACACGACTACGGCCCCCAAAACACACTAGAGTGAGCTTCCTAGTGGAGTGTTTTGTGGCTGCTAAACCGGTGTTCCGGTACACACCTGTGTTCTATCGTATTGTAAACCTTAATATAAAGCCATCGAAAACATCTCATCAGGTTATACTTTATGGAAGCAATTATATTTGCTATGTCATCGGGTTTCCTTTAATAGCGGCGTGCGCGTGCTAGAGGAGACGATAACGTTGACGCGGATATCACGAGTCTCCTCATCAACAGATGGTGATGCTGATTACAGCGCATGTGCAGGAACACCTCTAAGAAGAAGTCAATAGCGTATCCAGTATGTACATTGTAAACAGTTTACGGTGCATATGCATTCTGTAATTTTCGATAGGAGTGAAATCTGGCCAGGTGCCTTCAAGGTGTCCCGTATATCTACTGAGAATTCTATATAGTGTCTGCAGATTATATCACGTCGCACATTTAACATCAACACTGCACTAAATTACTATTATTGACGGTATCGTGTATCTAGGTTCACCCTAAAGTCATACACTGAATGCACCGAGATATGCGGAATAAGTAAATGATTGAGGAACTTGCTGTTGTATGACACCGTGCCGTGAAGCTATGGCATGCACACCGTTCTAGATCTTCGACGACGGTTGAATTTTAAAAAACCTTTCATTTTTCATAGCTTCTTTCTGAACAAGAATTAGCGGTGTCGATGTCCTGTTATGTCTTCTAATTGACAATAAATCAGTGTGTCGATGTTGTTTGTTGTTTGTCTTCTTTTTTTCCCCTTCTTTGTTTATGTATTATTTCTTTGTTTGTTTAATGTGGTGTTTTTTTTAAATATTAATTTTCATTTTGGTTGGTATTTGCATGCTTTTCTTTTCCTTTTGGTTATATGTTTTTCCCATGTTGATTCAAATCCTGTTTCCCAAATATTGGCCCATTAAATGGGCCATAAAGTACTCACAGTTCGTGTTCCGATGTGCTGCAAATTGCAATATGGCCGCCTCTAATTATTTTTTTAACACAATATTCGAGGTGTCAATGACCTGTCCTGTATTCTCGTTGACACAATCATTCAGTGTGTCAATGTTGTTGTTTTGTTGTTTTTCTTTTTCTTTCTTTCTTTCTTTTTTCATTGTTTTGGATTTTGTTTGTGTATTTT
This sequence comes from Lepetodrilus schrolli, assembly GCA_032361225.1. Classification (NCBI taxonomy): domain Eukaryota; kingdom Metazoa; phylum Mollusca; class Gastropoda; order Lepetellida; family Lepetodrilidae; genus Lepetodrilus; species Lepetodrilus schrolli. Next base: position 13,736 of record JAUTBT010065071.1, read on the forward strand.
AATGGTTTTTGTTTTAATTTATATCTATTTATTTCATTTTTGTAATTTTTGTAAAAAATTTTTTTAGGGGGTGGGGGGTGGGGGTTGCCGTTGATCCCAAACATGTTTCCCAAAATCAATTGAGCCAATCTGTGTCACACTCACCGTTCTTGTTCCAATGTGTTGCACCGCGCATTGCAATACGGCCTCCTCGCCTCTATTGTAGGTCACATTAGTCGGCGTTTTCAAAAACCTCGGCATGGGGGCTGACGTCGTTAGGTCATCACCTGGAACAGTGTTTTACCATAGCGTAACTTTACATTAAAAAAAATCCAAATGGTATTAAACGCATATTTTTAATCCGAACACTTAAACCATTATCTAAACTGCACACTTTAGAGAAGACCCAATTATCTTATCATTAGTGTCCCCATACGTGTATTGAATTAATATCGTGTTGGCTTTGTAGGCTCTCTCCTTTGACTTTCATCATATTAATATAAACAAACACGGCTGTGTGTCTCTCCAACGCTCTCCAGCTCCATGCTGTGAGACACATGCGTCCCAAGGAGGGACCAGTCTGCCGAAATCAGCTAAGCT
>JAUTBT010065082.1:0-14312 GCA_032361225.1 Lepetodrilus schrolli
TTTAAACCCAAACATTTTACCATTCGTGAGGCTTTCTTGCTTTTATATTCAGCACTTTATGCTGTGTTTTTTCTATGTTTGAACTCCGAAACTTGAGTCACTAATAATCATTCGATCTTTAATTAACAGCTCGTGAAACGCTATATATAAAACTGTAAATACAGCGGGAAATGGGTTTGTACTGCGTTTCTTAAATATGATATCTCTCAATTTTTCCTCAGTTTCTCTTGAGGCAACCTTCTTTAACACGTCAATACAATAGTTAAATTCCTCAGAAAACTTATCTTCTCCATAAACCTCAACTGAATTTATGATCTTCTCATATTCACCGCTCTCCTTCGTATAAATCTGATCTAGCGCATCCTTTGAACGAGTGATAAGACTACCACCAATGACACAAGCCGCTATATCAGCTATGCACTGCTCATCCATACTATCTCTCAAATCTGTAGATCTCAAAATACCTTGCTGAACCCAGAACACTTCATCCGCACGTACGTTATAGCCATGCTTCGATAAGGGTAAATCTATACTCACAGATGGCATTAATGAGAGAAGTAAAATCTCATTGGATACATCTCCTCTTAAGCTACAGGCTATTCTACGCACCATATGCGAAAAATTATTTTGAATACCAGCCTGTCGCCTTTCTTGATCGCTTAAACGATGACCATATGTGTTGATTCTGTCAAAAACATCATTAATTTGTTCCTCTGTTGAATTTCTCATGACAGAAAGCGCTAAAGAATAATCCAGTATCGTACTAACTTCCTTTTGATCTATTTTCACGTCTACAGTTACTGCATCAAAAACCCCTTCCTGGGCATAACTTTGGGCGGTAGAGAAAAGTTCTAGATCAAAGTATTCTCCATCGGTGGTAGCAAAAGTGGTTTCAATAAAAGACATAATCGCATGAAGTCTTTGTAGTCCATCTATTATTTCATATGTTCCAGGAATACCTTCACGCTCTGCAACAAGAATAGCTGGTATTGGATATTTATTGAGAATTGATTCGATTAGCTTCTGCTTTTCTTTAAGAGTCCAAACAAGCTTCCTTTGATAGCGACGATTTACATATAGCTTATCCTCTCTGAACCAAGTGTATACTGATTGGATTGATGTTGGTTGGGATACTAACTCTGACATACTAGCTCCTGTTTCAAGACACTTCATTTCAGTTACTTAAGCACCAGTGGATGAGGCCGCCTTCTTCTGAAAATTCTCAGGGAAAAAGGTCAGCTCTATCATTCCTACAGCGAGCTACTAACCTAAGATAAGAATAGAGAACCCGTATACATCCTGATATCTCGTCCCTAAAGGACACCTACCCTTCCTATCGGCAACAAGCCAAAAAAGATAAGCCCACTGGTCGGACTTTTTGGAAAAAAAAACGAATTCTCCCTGAATACTAATTCCCCCAAAAGCATTCGCGTACAGCACTTATAGGCACCACCGTCATTCCGAAATGGATAAACACAGGGCGTGTTGTAGTACGAGCTCAAGGACGAAGGAGGTAAAGCGATGCTTGGAGCCGAGAACAGTGCAGAAGCAAGTATCGAAGCTGGAACCCAAGATACTCCACTAGGCCTCGTTGGTTTCCGCCAGAGAACCAGACGTTGGAGACATAATTTTATATAGCAAGGACACTTTCCGGTGTCCCTCTATAGAGAATTCCGCTCAACTCGGGCTATTAGCGCTTGAATAATTTTCTTATAGTTGTGCAATTTTCTGCATGAATATAATGGCAGACACAAACATCTTCTTGGCTGTTGCCTTGGACGAACCTGAAAAGGTAGAAATTATCGCCTTAACCTCTGGTTCAGATGTTTTGGCTCCTGAAATATTGCCTTATGAAATTGGAAATGCCCTATCTGCAATGATCAAAAGGAAGCAGATCACTAGCAGCGAAGCGTTCTCAGTATTAAATACAGCCAACAATATTCCTGTTAGGTTAGTGCCAACTAATATTCAGGAGTCTCTTGAAGTAGCCATTGAATTTAATATTTATGCGTATGATGCATATTTCATCCAGTGCGCTAAATCTATGTCTTGCCCGCTACTGACCCTCGATAAGCGCATGGTACAAGTAGCGTCTGAGCTAAATATTGAGTTATTGAGGTAAAAAATGAAAGTATTTACTTATTCACAAGCACGTCAGAACCTATCAAAGATTCTAGTTATGGCGCAATCCGAGGAAATTGAGATACGCAGGAGGGATGGTGCTGTTTTTTCATTAAAATCTAAAACAAAAACCAAATCGTCACCATTTGATGTTTCTGGTATTAAAACAAAAGCGACCACCCAAGAGATATTAGAAGCCGTGCACAAATCAAGAATGGGCTAACTGTCAAGTCCCGATAGATCTAAACAGGTGAATCGAGTCCAGAGTCATGCCCCGATTAGAATCATCATTCTCATAACCACGTCATCCAACCAAGTTTGGCGATATATGGAGGAGCTGCGAAGATAGCTCGCTCTTTGTGTAAAATTACTGTTACGGGCTTTTTGGAAAGCTTTTAGCTTTTTACGATTGGCTGGCGTGAACTTGCCATCAACTTTGGAGGCGGCCTTGATATTACGTTCGATCTGGTCCCTTAATTGCCCAGATAACTGACGCTTAATAAGCGTTTTCATACTGGCAAGCAAGGATACCCGAGCACCCTGGACGTTACTGGTATGCTGACGATATTTAATACCTGGCTCTGAGTCAAAAATGACCTTCCCACCGACCCCTGAGATGATCAGGTTAAGCCACCAATCGTGAAACTCAATATCAGGTAGCGGCTGAGATAACTCCTGGATAACATTAAGCGCTCGGCGATTAATAATTGTTGTACAACCGGTTGCAATATTTTCTACCAGCGCATTAGAAAATGAGGGTTCGTGCATGTAATTAGGTGACAACTTTATGCAATCACCCTGCTCATCAACCAGTTTTTGGCGAGAGCAGTATAGCGCGGGTTGATCAACCGCTCGCTCATGTGACAAAAAATCGATGCCCCTTTTTAGCTTCCATGGCTCCCAAATATCATCCTGGTCAGAAAAGGCGACATAGTCTGTATCTTTTGGAAGCTCACTTAGCATCGATAGAAAGTTGTTAGCTGCGCCAAGACCGGTTTGGTTTTTTCCGATATCAAATTCAACATCAGTAGTGGCGGTTTCCGCTAACTTTTGAGCTACTTCTAGTGTCCTGTCATGAGAGTGATCATCGCGAATGACAAGCCGGCCTGGGCGCACCTGCCCCGCAAGAATTGATTGGGTTTGCTCCTCGATGTAGCGCGCCCCATTGCAGGTCGCCATCACAACTATAAGTTTCAAAACATCTTACCTCTAACACCAAAAGTCCCTGTTGAATACTCATCGAATTCACCAACACTTCAACAAGGAGGGCAGTATGCCCATCCAGATCTGATTGAAATCTAGGACACTTATATTAAGGGCATCTCTATTTATTCATAGATTGGCACCTTGCACCCAAAGGGCATAGCAAAGTCCAGGATTTCCAATAGCTGCGTTACTAAGCACTCGCAATAGAACCACTATTACAAGCACTTAGCGCCTTGCGGGTGACCGGAGGAAATGCCCTTGGGTAGAAATCCTGAATCTCAATCTGCTCAACCCAGAATTAATAGAGGTGCCCTTAATTCTCGCTTAACGTAGATTGAGTTTCAGTGTTTACCCAAGGGCATTTCCTGAGCTCACCCGTAAAGTGCTGATAATAGCGATTCTATTACGAGTGTTTAGAAAATCTTCCGCTCTTGCTCACGCCCTCACCTACCACAACGCCGTTATTGGGAACTCTGGACTTTGCTATGCCTTTTGAGTGCGAGCTGCCAGTCCACGAGTAAACTAGAGCTACCCTTTAATAATGATAATGCAGTCATCTCAACCTTGAACCTCACGTCTCAATTTATTCGGTACAGATTTAGTATCGTTAACATACTCAATAGAACATTGACTATGCAAAGGCAGAGAAGGTTCCCCCTATTACCTAAGTAGCGATAAATTAGTCCAGTATGTGATCTTCAGCCGCTATGAGTCCTTAAAGTATCCAATGTCACCTCTTAACCTTATTTCGCAGCAGGGAAAAGGCACGGACCTGAATAATTTGCGTAAAATTGAGCTACTGTGAAAGCACGAAGCGAGCGTTTTGGCAGGTCTAGCATTCCTACAGCTAACCATTCACTATCCTCGAACAGCCTTACCACTCGACTGACAGCCATAAGTACTTGACCATAAATATTTTAACAATTTTACACAGGATTTTTTTTCATTTTCAAGGCGCATAAATAGGCGCGTAGTGGGCTACGTAACTGCTTATGCAACGCCGAAGATGATAAAAAAGACAAGTAAAATGTTAGAATATTTATGGCCAAGTACTTATAGTGAAGACCAAAATGCTCTCCAATCTCCGCCATCGTATAAGCTCCCGTGAGATACGCGCGAGCCATGGCCTCATCTCGCTCATCATATTGCTGCTGAAATCAAATCAGCGGGGGTGCCATCGACTTTCTGTCCACCCTAGAGACCTCGCTCAGCTCTTCGGGTTTTTTCTTCTTAGGAACGTGCATGGAATAACTTCGACAACTAAAACGCAGGATTATTGTTTCAGATCGAATGATCTCAAGAGGCGCATAGTCACTCTACGCAACGATTTGAGATCATTCGATCTGAAACAATAAGATGTAATGCCCTCGGGGTACAAGTTAGAGTATCGACGTTATTTCATGCACGTTCCTCAATAGGGGTGCGGGAGCACCAAAGTTGTCTTGAGATTCAGGTAAATATGGAAGAAAATTCATCTGATAAACCTCGTTCGCGCGGAATTTATTTATTGCCGAACCTGTTTACGACAGCCGCAATGTTTGCTGGGTTTTATGCGATTATTGCCGCTCAAAACGGACGTTTCCATGCGGCGTCCGTTGCCATATTTATCGCCATGATTCTCGATACAGTCGATGGCCGAGTTGCGCGCATGACCAATACGGAAAGTGAATTTGGTGCGCAATACGATAGTCTGGCTGACCTGGTTTCTTTTGGGCTTGCCCCCGCACTGGTGATCTACCAATGGGCACTGATCTACATGAACAATACCGTTCCTGGTTGGGCTAAATTAGGTTGGTTGGCCGCTTTTTTCTATACGGCCTCTGCTGCGATGCGTTTGGCTCGATTTAACGCGCAGACAGAGGAGGGTGATAAACGTTATTTTATTGGTTTGCCCAGCCCAACGGCCGCAGCGCTAGTCGTTGGTATGGTTTGGATTTGGCACGACTTAGGCATAGCGGGTGAAACGCTAAGGGTTCCAGCGTTTTTTGTCACCCTAGTCACCGCGGCATTAATGGTTAGCAATATTCCCTACTTGACGTTTAAAGAAATCGATTACAAGCGAAAAGTACCATTCTTTGGTGTTTTAGCGATTGTGTTAGTTTTAATACTGCTTGCATTTGATCCGCCTAAAGTTTTATTTACAGGCTTTTTTATTTATACCGCATCTGGGCCGGTACGCTATATTCTCGATAAACGTAAGGCAGGCCGTTCATAAACGCGTCACGGATACAGATTTCTGGCGGGCTATAATTTTTATCGAGGAATGAATACTCACCGTGCTGACGAATCGTGAACGGCTGGAAATTGAGGAATACTGGAAATTGCTCTTGGCTTGAGTGACGATTAATAATAAACCTACGGTGGATTTAATCTCAAAAACCAAGTAAATAATCCACCACAGAAACGTAGAGATAAAGCACTGCGAAATATTCAATATATAAATGGGATAAACATTTTGGTTTTTTGCATATAATTATTATATGTTTTTCCAAAAAATAAAGTGTTCTCATGCTCTTCTTTTTTTGCGGTCAGATAAATTAGAAAAGAAGCAAAAATTGCGAGTGCCAACCCATATCCGCTTAAATGCTTTAGCAATGCGCCCCAGGCAAGGAATAACAGTGAACTATACATAGGATGTCTGATGTATTTGAATATGCCTGTTGTAATCAGGTTAGCGGTATTCTCAAAATTGTGGTTTTCCGGTGTATTATTTAAAGTCCTTTTGCCTCCCAATGCTTTCATTTGGGAGAGAGCGCTTATAACAAATATAATGAAGTTAAGAGTAAGATGCCTGAGAAAAACTGGAGGGGTGATTTTAAGCTGCCTAACCAGTAGGGAAGGTTTAACACAATAATGAGCAGTATACTTTCAAAGACGAAAAAACGGTAAAACCCGTGATGTGAAGGATTATTTAGCGAGCGCCAGGAAAATGCGATAATTAGACCTGATGCGAGAATAAAAATAATAATTTGAGTGAAATAAAAAGTTTCAGTCATGATAAGAGGCTGGGAGCCTGTCCGAGAATAGAGAGTCTACTGCGTAAAAGCCATAAATCAGTGAAAAAAATGACTCGAAATGGCTTTCCCTCGCCACGCCTTCTATTCTCGGACAGCCTCCTATTTCGTCGGTTTATACCTTTCTTGTTGCCCAGAGATAGCTTCCTTTTCATTGCCCTATCGCAAGAATGGTCTGGAGGTTTGCAGTAATAATCAGTTGAGAAAACTTTTTAGCGCGCAGGAGTCATTCTTTCATTTTCTAAAGCGGCTTTAAAAGCTTCTTTTGCGGCTGTTGATGAGTTTACTCGCCAGTCGCATTCCTTGTCTATTTGAAACCAGTGGAGCGCTTTTATTTGTTTGAAATTTTCGCTGGTCATCCGCTCGAATGCATTTTTAATCCACTCTGCTTTGTGTTGTCCAGGTAAGTCATTAGGGCCTGCTTCGCATGAGCCAAACTCGCCAATCATGATGGGCTTGTCGCCAAATACTTCAGGATTATCAACAAAGGTATTGTAGATATTGGCAAATATGTCATCAAACCATGTCCAGTCAGGCCAGCCTGGTTTAGCATCGCTGTTGCCCCAGTTGTAACCATCCATGCAGAGCCAGTCGACATAGTCTTCGCCAGGGTAGTATTGTTTGAGGACATCGACTTCGAAAGGGGCGTTGTTCGGACACCAAACAAATTTTGCGTTGTTCGCGCCTGCTTTCTCAAAGATATCATGGATGTGACGAAATGCTTTGACATAATCTTCTGGCTGATCTTGCCAGCGATAAAACTCTTTTCCATCGTGAATGTTATCTTGAATCATCTCGTGCGCAAACCTAAATTGAATATCTTTACCCCATGCACTGATGCTGTCAGCGTATTTTTCAAGGTAGGGATCATACACGCCTTTGGCAATATCCTTTAAATCAACGGCGGGTTCCCATGTTAAAAGCAAATTAATCGACTCGCTTGTTGCTTTATCGGCCAAGATTTTATTCAGTGCTGCTGCAGGAAAACTCGGTTGATCTGAGGAATCCCAGCCCTGGAACCACATGATAGAATTTAGATTTCGTCCAATTAGACCTTGAAACTTTTTAACGGCCGTTAGTGTGGGAGGATTAGTCCCCACAAACGCACCCACATTAACGCTTTGTGTTTTGTTTTTTTCAACAGGATTTTCCGCTTCGTTTGTAAGAGGTGCTTTTTCGCTGGTAATATTTTCTGCCATTCCAGGCGTCAAGATAAGCAAGATTACAACAAAGATCAGAAAGAATAAGTTTTTCATAGATAAAGCTATCATGTTAACAAAATATCAGATGTACTCTTCACTTTGACTTGTTTTAGAGGCATCCGTTCAACGCGGCATTGCGCTTTGCTATGGAACGGGCAAGCCGGCACACTTATTTTAAGGGCTTCTGGGCTTATACTATGCCCTTTGGGTAGAAGCTGCCAATCCATGAATAAAGAGGTTCCTTAAGCCTGGTTCACTTACTATTGAGAGGAAAGAAGATGGAAGAGGGCTGTATTTTTTGTAAAATCATCGCCGGAGAAATTCCGGCTGATATCGTACTGGAAAATCAAGATGTGGTCGTTTTTCGTGATTTAACACCACAGGCTCCAGTTCATTTGTTAGCGATTCCTCGTAAACATATTGCGACCATTAACGATCTTCAAGCAACGGATGCGCAGCAGTTAGGCAATCTGTTTCTTGCGGCTAAAGAGGCTGCTGCACAGGAGGGAGTCGCTGAGGACGGTTATCGGACAGTCATGAATTGTGGTGCTGGCGCGGGCCAAAGTGTGTTCCACATTCATTTGCATATCCTTGGGGGACGGCCATTGTCTTGGCCTCCTGGGTAGTCAAGTCCCTTTGACAAGCCTTTAGGTTCAAGCAAGGCACGTCCCTTGGGTGTAATTATGGCTCAGAAGGTCCACGCAGCGCCGACGGAGATATATTCAATCTCGGATTTATCAATGTCGAATAGCTCATATTCGGCACGAATGGCGAGTGATCCTATCTGAAAGCGAACGCCCGCACCGTAAGCCGGGTCGCTTCCCGAGCCGTCGTATTTATCATTCTGCTTGTTAGTGTGCGGTATTGCAGATTCGCTATCCCAAGCTATCGCTCCGGCTTTCGCAAACACTCCGATAGGGCCGAGTTTAACTCCGGCCAGACCAAATGCATCCCAACCTTTAACCCCGACAGTCGCATTGCCACCTTGTATTGCGGAAGCACCTTCACCAAAGTCGATATACGAGCCTTCAATAGCCAGGTCAATGAGTGGGACCACGCCAAAATTGTAACCTGCAAAAATCTTGTAGCCAGCATCGTCATCTTTAAAGTTTACATCCGTAACCCCGTCTTCAAACTTGTTATCGTAATCATCCCGAAATGACCCATCAAGATTGGCCGAACCGAGTGAACCTCCAAGATAAAAACCACTCTCGGCACCCGCCCAGGCGAAGCTTGATAAGGACAGAAGTAGTAGGCTGCTGCTTGTAAGTATTAATTTTTTCATAAATTATGCTCTCAATTATTCTATGGTGGTGTTAAGAAGCTCTGCGAGTATGCGAACCTCCCATGTGAGACCAAAAAACGACGAGAGAGTTCCGGTTTTCCTGCTCATAAGCATCTACAGCTATCTTGGTTGTCATGGGAATAAGGTTTAGACAATATACCCATCACGTTAAGGTTTGGGGTACTGCTTGCCCCGCTTCATTCCTAACTATCAAGCTCTTCTAATAGCGATAAATAGCTGTCAAAGCGACGTTGACTAATATCGCCTGTTTTGACGGCAGCTTTAACGGCGCAGCCTGGTTCTTTGCTGTGCAGGCAGTTGTGGAATCGGCATTGTGCAAGATGGGGTTTGAATTCGATAAAACCATGCTGGTACTCGCTCGCAGCCAGTGGTAGCGGCGTGAAGTCACGGATACCGGGGGAGTCTATTAAGCCGCCATTGTGCGGCAGGCTATAACGCTGGGTGACGCTGGTGGTATGTTGGCCCAGGCCGGAAGCCTCTGAGAGTGACTTTATTTGCGCATCAATTCCGGGGATAAGCTGGTTGGTGAGAGAGGATTTACCCATTCCAGATTGTCCAACGAAGATGCTGGTCTTTCCGTTAAGTTTTTCCTGCAAGACGACTATTGATTCGGGGTTTTGAGTGGATGTCTTTAAGACCTCGTAACCGGCTTTGTGGAAATCATCCAGTATTATTTGGTCTGACGTTGGTGAGTGTAAATCTGTTTTGTTGTACACAATGATGGCTTCAGCCTTCATGCGTTCTGCAGCCACTAGCAAGTTATCGATAACCGACCAGTCGGGCTCGGGTTGTGGCGCGCAGATAACGAGTAGTTGGTCGATATTGGCCGCAATGGTTTTGGGTGTGCCACGAAAATAAGTGCGGGTCAGGGTATTGCGTCGTGGCAGGATTTCAGTGACGATGATATCGTTGGCTGGAGTTTCCTCCCAAGTGACCTCATCGCCGCAAACGAGGTGTTCGAGCTTTCGCCGCACTTTGGTTCGAACTATTTGCCCGTGTTCGTCTTCCAGCATCGCTTGTGACCCAAAGCGAGTCACGATCAGTCCACGTCCTCCGCTCGGCAGAGTCACTTGGTTATACTTATCACGTTTGAGGGCGCATGGTTTGAATTCAGGTGCGAAGTTATATACTCATCACGTTTAGGTTTTAGGTCTAATAGCACGCTCTATTCGCCCCCTAAAATTTACACACCCGAAGTCATTCCGGCATGGAAACCGGAATCCAGATACCAGGGAAAGCATAAACTTTCGGCCAATCCACTTCCTTGTAAACTGACACGCTTATTTGCGCCCTGCAATCGCTGCATTCGTGAATCCATTTACGTCATCCTGGCCTCCATCCATGCCGGGATGACCCTACCTTGATGTGATTGAGCTACTGAGACTACTTATAGGACGATTAATATTTATTACGCGTTACCTAATTAAAAGCACACTCTTTAATTATCAAGTGCGCCGGCATCAATCCATTGGCGGATTACATCAATGACCTCTTTATCAAGTGGCTGTTTGCCCAAGGGCATTTGCTTGCCACCGTTTTCTCCAAGATTAGTATTTTCAAGCTTGTTAATCAGGAAGCTGCTACCCGAATTACCTGCGACAACCCGAATTTCTGGATTATCACGACGTTTTATTTCAACCAGACTGGCATAACTTTTTCCTTCTTCAAGGTTTAATCCACCAGAGGGGCTTTCACCAGAGTGACATTCGATACAGTTGGGGGTGAATATATTCGCTTGAATTGAGGATAAGCGTGGCCCAAGAGCGCCATCCTGTATCCACGTTTTAATGGCTTGTATGGTTTCGACTGAAAGAGGTGCGGCATTGAGTGGCATCTGCGAGCCAACCGATGCAGTTCCCTCTAGTTTTTGTACGATATAACTATTTTCAGGGTCGCCCGGTTTGATGAGTAGAATTTGGGGGTTTCCCTGGCTTGGTTGGTTGACTAGCAGGTCGAAGGCATGGTCTGCGTCCATAAGTAATCCTTCGGGAGGCGATGCGCCGGCGTGACAACCGGAAGTCGCACAGTTTTTGTCGAGTACTTTTGATTGGATATCAGCCAGAGTGGGGGAGACATTTTCGTCACCGAGCGTGGATGTTGGCGGTGGAGGAGCACTGTTTGAGTCAGGCGTATCATTTGAATCAGAAGTGTCATTCGAGCCGTATGAGTTGTCATCATTACTGCTTCCTCCACAGCCCGCAAGCATTAACGTGGCTGCGCATGTAGCAAATAGAAGAGTTGTTTTGAGCTTTAGGTGGTTGAGCATTGGTAATCTCTTTATTAGTTAAAAGTATTATACGGCCGGTCTCACTGCTGCCCCCGTTAACTGAACAAAAAAAGGCTTAAATCTCAATGAACTGTTACAATGTAAGTACGACCAAACACTATAATAGAAGGAGATTTAAGCCTTGGTACATCATAACACCGTATTTTCACGATTGCTCGAATTTATCCCCAGACATGAGTTTGAGACCCTTGCAAACCGGCACCATTCCGGGCGTTCTTTCCGTACCGCCTCGACGTTTGTCAAGCTAACCGAGGACGGACCGACTCGTAGTAGCGATGATGCACCTGTAATGGGTGTGGAGCGAAGGGGTCGGCTTGCTTCACTCGAATCGCCGGTCAACTCCTCTGGGAGGATGAGCTGGTGACATCGACGAACCCCTTTGTGATACCAAAGCGCTTAGTGCTGGAAGCCTACGGGCGTGTGGAGGCCAATCGTGGAGCGGCGGGGATTGATGGACAGTCGATCGAGGAGTTTGATCGTAACTGGAGTAGGAATCTCTACCGAATCTGGAATCGGATGTCGTCGGGAAGTTACTTTCCGCCGGTGGTTAAAGCAGTGCCGATACCAAAGAAATCGGGAGGGAAGCGGATACTCGGTGTACCGACGGTCAGCGACAGAATTGCGCAGACAGTTGTTACCCTGGTGCTAGAGCCAAAACTGGAGCCGGTCTTTCATGACGACTCATACGGTTATCGGCCTGGGAAATCCGCACACGATGCACTTTCGGTGACGCGCAAGCGCTGCTGGGAGCGGGATTGGGTGCTGGAGTACGATATCCACGGCCTGTTCGACAGCATTGATCACCGGCTGCTCCTGAAAGCTCTTCGTCATCATTGTGACGAACGGTGGGTGTTGCTCTATCCGGAGAAAGCTCGGGTAGTGTACTGCAAGGATAGCAAACGGACGGGAACACATGAGTATATCTCCTTTGACTTTCTCGGCTACACATTTCGACCGAGGCGCATTGTTGATTATCAAGGGCGGGTGCGCACCGGCTTTACACCGGCGGTCAGCCGTCAATCCATGAAGGCAATGCGGCAGTCGATGCGGCAGTCGATGCGGCGATGGCATTTACCTCTGCGCAGTGAGTTATCCCAGGAAGATCTTTCCCAGATGACTTCGCGTCGCGTACGAGGATGGATCGCCTATTATTGTCACTTTCGGGGTTCAGAGTTCCAGCCTGTCGCAGATCATCTCGACAGGCTCATCATCCGTTGGGCCATGAGGAAATACAAGCACTTGCGTGGACACAAGACCAGTGCATTCGCCTGGCTTGACCGCATCAAGCGGAGACAAGCCGGGTTGTTCACCCATTGGTGCGGACGTGGTGGGTTCCCGGTTGAAGCAATGGGAGCCCGGTGAATCGAGAGATTCACGCCGGGTTCTGCGAGCAGCTGAGGGGGCAGCTCCCTCGGCTGACTCACCCCAATTTTCAGCAGCTCCCGCTAAACGCCATCCTCCATTTTTTCCCAGAGGTTTTAGTTCTCAGGTAAAAAATGGAAATGTTTCGAACGCAGAACGCCCTATGGATAATTCCCCGTCTTTACGACCCGGCTTGGCTTTACCCTGAAAAACCTCACATCAAACAACTTCAGTCATGCCAACCGATCAAGAGGGATTGTATGGAATGACCGTGGGCTTGAGGTCATTGGCTATCCCCAGATACATCGCCTCCCAATGGGGAATTAGAAAGCTTTGAAACAGATGCCCATTACGGTGATGCTTTTCACAGCATTGGTCACAGTGGATGTCGTGGGATGAAAAATAGCCTGTGCCATCCAGTGATAACAAGTAGTGATTATCCAGATAAGCAAAACCTTCCAGTCCTTTACCTCGCTGGAATACCTGGAGTAACTGAGTGTGGTTTTTACGTAACTCCGAAGGGTCGACTTCATCGAGGCGTTCTCTGAGAAATGTATCAGAAGGCGCCTGTTCAATACCGTAAAGGCTTTTCAGGTTGGATTGAGCGAGCGCGACATTTCTGTCCTGATCAAACTACAGCAGCGAGGGATATTTGAGTCCAAAATAGCCAGCCCTGACATTAAGTGGTCTGCCAGAGGAATCGAACTTCTCGAAAAATTATCCGGTATTTTCTCAAATAACCGGCGCATCGTGTTAAGCACCCCCGGGAGACGGTAAGTTCATGTTCTATTGTATTGAATATACTCATCACGTTTAGATTTTAGGTCTAATAGCACGCTCTATTCGCTCCCTGGCGGCGTTGCAATTCCTTGCAATAGTCCCTCTGCTATTACGCGTCATTGCGCCTTGCCACAGAACGAATAGAACACACTCTTAACGCCTAAAAACTAAACGTGATGAATCTACACGACCGAACCCACTTGTTGATTGGCCAAACTGGCCTTGATAAGCTGGCAAAATCTAATGTATTAATCGCCGGCTTAGGCGGCGTCGGCAGTTTTGCTGCCGAGGCAATTGCCCGCGCCGGTGTTGGGCAAATTACCTTGCTCGATAATGATGAGATTGCGGAATCTAATCTCAACCGCCAACTGCTGGCGCTGCGCTCAACCGTTGGCCGGCCCAAGGCGGAGGTGATGGCTGAACGTATTCAAGACATCAATCCAGATATTCAGTTGACCCTTGTTAAAGCCTTTCTCAACCCGGATAACGCCGCCGAATTAATTACCGCAGCTCGCTACGACTTCATCATCGACTGCATCGACACCCTCGCTTGCAAGGCCGCTCTTGTTTATCAGAGCCAGCAACTTAATATTCCTATTATCTCTGCTCTGGGCGCGGGTGGCCGTCTGAATGCCAACCAACTTGAAATCACCAGCTTGAATAAAACACACACCTGTCCACTTGCCCGCGAAATGCGCCGCCGATTACGCGCACTGCATGGAGAGCTACGCTACCCGGTCGTTTTTTCTAAAGAAATCCCCAAGAAAGGCTCGGCTCACCAAGCCGTTGGAGATCCAGATAACCCAGGCAGGCCCCGTGCTGTGAACGGGACGATATCCTACCTGCCAGGCTTGTTCGGCCTGATGATGGCGGGGTATGTGATTGAGGATTTGCTAGGAGGCTGTCCGAGAATAGAAGCCGTAGCGAGGGAGAGCTGATTCGAGGCAAAGATTGGGTATATATACTCATCACGTTTAGGTTTTAGGTCTAATAGCACGCTCTATTCGCTCCCTGGCGGCGTTGCAATTCCTTGC
>JAUTBT010065093.1:0-14312 GCA_032361225.1 Lepetodrilus schrolli
TAAAGCAAGGACCGGTCCGCTCAGAGTCAGTATACTGAGTGGGATATCCATGTTCTATCTGCGGCATGATATACCTCCAAGTGAGCTAGCACTATAAAAATTGGTGGAAATCCAGACTAGTACAAGCAGTACATATGCAGGCAAGCCATGATGTGAGTGAAACAAATCTTGAAAGTGGCTTTAAACTAACCGACACTTCGTATGTAAAATATATTGTGTATGGATTTCGTAGTCATTGAAGAGTTACTTCCCTTTAATATGAGTAGAGAGAAGGCAGAAATCTGAAATGTTGGCATTTGGTTATGCACAAAGGTTTTTTTCAACTTCAATTTAATTTTGTATATCTTTTTCAGAGCACCGTTCGACCCAGATCAGAAAATCATCAAACGAATTGTGGCCCTTGAAGGTGACAAAGTAAAGTATGTATACTTTAGGAAATATGCAAAAGTATTGGCAAGTCTTTGTTCATGTTGGTGGAAATATCCTGGTGGAAATATCCTCAACAAAGTAATTTAAGGGCCATCAGATACTTTAGGGGGGAAGTTTTCCAAGTTCTTGAAGAGTACCTGGAGCCTGTAGACGTTTGGATATTCTTCACTGCTAAAATAATATAGACCTAAATTTATCCATTCAAAAAGGCTACAGGCCCTTAATTAATTTTGTTGAGTATAAGTTGACCACTGCATCAATTACACAATTGGAATACAATATAGTAATAGCCTAACAGGGCGGTGGTCGTGCAGTGCAGCCAGCCATCAATGTTCCCGAAAATTACCTCTCACGCAGTCATGCTATGCTGTCTGTCCTATGCAGTTATCATACTTCTGTCAGTACCAGCCGGTGCTCGCAGGTTTACTGCAGCATTCAGCGCTATGGATGTTGTGGGTTTACTCCTGTCTTAACTGACAAGCCGTGAAATAGGTGAACAAATCTTTAAAGCGGCTTTAAATCCCAATTTAAAAAATAATAAATAAAATAAAAAATATATAGGTGAAAGAAAAGTGCCTCTAGATCTACACCCAATTTAAAAAACAAAAACAAAAAAACAAAAAAAAAATTGAAAATACAGGTGAATAATCTTGAAAGCAGCCGTAAACCTCAATTCATATTTTTTTTAAAAATATGTATATAGGTGAAAGGATCTTGAAAGTGGATCTAAACCCCAATTCAAATATTTAAAAAAAAATATATAGGTGAAAGAATAAACCAAAATGTAAAAATTTGTTTATAGTAATCAAAGGATAGGTGAAAGAATCTTGAAATTGGCTATTGTCGGAATAAAAGCTCCACAGAGGTAACGTTCTTTGTTATTTACATATCCGAGGTTAAATAAAGTTTCTTGATCTTTATTCTTCTTTTAAACCCAAATTTGTTTCCTCCGGTTTTCCAGAACCCTGGCCTACAAAGAGGATGTGGTGAGAGTTCCAGAGGGCCACTGCTGGGTGGAAGGAGACCATCATGAACACAGCAGAGACAGCAACTCATTCGGACCGGTCAGTGCTCATCTTAACCTTCTCCCTGCTGTAGACGATCAGAGGTGCCGTAGGCCATGACGAGCACACGTTTACTGCAACATTCAGCACTATGGGTGGTGTGGGTTTCCCCCTACCTTAAACTGACAAGCCGTGATATAAGTGAAAAAATCTTGAAAGCGGTTTTAAAAAAATTAAATAAAGATGTTATGGATTTCTACAGATTTTTAAGCTCTGGGGTCAATCTGGTAAACCTTGCAGACCCTGGATCCTGGCTTTCAGCTGAAAATACAATTTGTCTTTCTCATCCTTGGTTTTTGTGATGTAGTTTGGCAGTTGGAAGGTTAAGACAGTAGTATATGATATTTTCATTAGTTTCATTTTATTTGTGGCAAATACATAACAAAAATAATGTTTTTTATTGAGGCATACAATCATGATTTGTATTTCATGGTCAAACATATTTTTCTGAAAGTATATACATTTGACTTGTCTACACAAATATATTTGGCAACAAGCTCCATATTATTTTTACTACATTTTCAGCATGTCCCACTGATTTTCAATATTTTAATATTTTAAAAATATTTTCGTATTTTCATCACGAGATAAAAAGTAAAAAATAAAATAAATTATGAAAATATTGAAAACCAATTAGACATGCAGAAAATGTAGCTTGTTGCCCAATATACTTGTGTAGACAAATCAAATGTACATACTTTCAATTCCGGTAAATACATTTGACCATGAAATATCTCAACAAGATACATCCCTTTAACATAAAATGTATTTTTTGTGCTTTTTTTTTCTCCAAATGTATTTGGCGATTTTAATGGTAACATGTATGCAAGTAATACTGTCTAACACTACATTTTAGATTTGATATGATAACAATTATATTTTAGTTTTCATGTCATCAGGTGTCGCTTGGGTTGATCAGTGCCAAGGCGTCACATATAGTGTGGCCTCCCACCAGGTGGCAACGTCTTCAGGTCCAGACAACAGACAGTCGTCGCCTCATGCCCTTGGAAGCGTACACGTAGCTGTCGTCTACGGTAGACCACCGCTTCACATCCCTGGAGGCCTTCGCATGTGGCTGTGTCTACAGTAGACTACTTAACATCCCTGGAGGCCTCTGTGTCTACTGTAAACTACTTCACATCACTGGAGGCCTTCATGTGATGCTGTGTCTATGGGAGACCACCGCTTCACATCCCTGGAGGCCTTCACATCTACTTCACGACTACTTCACATCCTAATCATCGTGTGTAACCCACGGTATACTCTACCAATCTGCTGGATACATACATTTTAACTTTTTGAGATTTAGCAAAGGATATGATTTTGTCAGTGCTGTAGATATACACCTTCTTTTGATGGTTGTGCAATTGGCACTGACAAATCCATATATGGTATTTTTTATCCTTTAGTAAATGACTAAAAGGTCGTATCCTTTGCAGTGTCTACAGTAGTTTACAGCTTCACATTTATGTACAATGATAGCATGACTGTCATTGAAAAATAGGGAATTGCATTTACGATTATTGGCTGGGAAAACTTTTGAAACTGAATACTGAATACAAATACTGAATAGTTTGGTCTCAGGTATTCTCTGGAGCATTTTATGGTACAGTGTATTTTGTTTTAAATAATATCTTTTAAAATGTTTAATTTTTGTTGGATCTAGTAAAAAATATAAATACTATATTGTAATAAGAAATGATCTCATGTACTTGAAACATACTCTCAACTATGTAAATTATTTCAGTACGAATCAATTATTTCTGTGAGGGGAGGCAGGTGGTAGCGCAGTGGGACTTCGGAGCCAAAGGTTCCAGGTTCAAATCCCACCCCGGGTGCCCAGCATCAATGTTCGTGAAAGTTACCTATCTGACGCGATATTGATAGGATGCGATGTCTGTAGAGTGGCAATGCAGTTATCATCCTTGGTCTTGTCAGTACCAGCCAGTGCTCGCAGGTTTACTGCAACATTCAGCACTACGGATGTTGCGTGTTTCCTACTGCCCAAACTGACAAGTCGTGATATAAGTGAAAGAATCTTGAAAGCGACTCTAAACCCCAATTCAAAAAAATAAATAAATAAAATTATTCTGTACATGTCCATATTTTATATTGTTACCAGTGGATGTCACTTTCATTGCAAATCATAGATGTCTGTCCTATCTCTTAATGACAATCAATTTCATATATATATCTCTAGATATTCCCATGATTGTGTGTTTAAAATGGCAAGATCATTTTTGCATAGGTCAAAAGTCACTATCGGTGGGTTATTAGATATTCTGAAAAACAATATTTTGTTTTACGAACATCCAAAATGTGCTTTTTTCTCTCTCTATAGCTTCTGACAAGGGTAGCTATTCTGACAATTACGACAATTTTATGATTGAATTACCTCCCAATCTTAATCATGTGTTCAAAATAAAATGAAGATCTGCAGGTGGAAAAAAAACGGGTCAGTTTATTTTTACAAGGAAGAACTGTTAGAAAGAATCATTAGGACAGAACACTGTCATTGTCATTGGCGATACGTCAGATAATTTTTTTAGATTTGTTTTCATATTATATATATGGAATATTACATGCAAAGATGATCTTGCCACTGTAACATTGGCGAAATGGAACAAATTAAAATGCATATCAGCTAATATCTCCTGTGATACAGTGTTGATATATTCAAATGTTGGTTTTATCATCATTTCTTCTTGAAGTGGAGGAAAGTTTGTTCATTTAAATCTGGTCAGTGTTAAGTTATGGTTAGGTAGTGATGTATAGTTTTACTCTGAACCAGTGGAACTGGTATTCTTAAAGGGTGGTAGCACAATCTTCGGAGGAAAAGGCTCCAGGTTCAAAGCATCAATGTTCACAAAATTTACCTTTCTTGCGCAATCATGATAGAATGTGCTGTCTGTAGAGTGGCAATAAAGATATTATCCTTGGCTGGTCAGTACCAGCCGATGCTCACAGGTTTACTGCAACATTCAGTGCTACGGATGTTGTGGGTTTATTCCTGCCCTAAACTGACAAGACGTGATAAAAGTGAAAGAATCTTGAAAGGGGCTCTACACCCCAATTAAAAAAATACATAATTAAAAAAAAATTAATACATTATACTACATTCTTCTCAAGTCCCTTTAATGATTAAGGCTGATTTTACCCAACCTAGTGGATGTTCTTAAATTCCTGTTGAGTGAAACATATTGTAGCTATTTATTTAGAAAATGCCATGCAAACTTGGTGCATTACATCTCATTTTTGTGTTTTATAATTGCAAAAATTAGCGCTATAATTGTGAATGTGACATGCCTTGATTAAAGGCTAATTATAATTATAGCTGTGATTTGTGAAAACATTTTTTACATTCCATTCAATAAAACAATCGTAGCTGTAAGAGTCGTAGCTTAATCATACAAGTAAAGGGATTTAGGACTATTATAGCATTGCGATCGTTTTATGGAATAAAAAGCAGGAACTTAATTATGTATTTGTGTATCCCAAATATTCACTGTATATGAACAAATATTATTTGTAATATAAAAAAAATAAAAAATGGAAAAGAAAAATTAACTAATTTCTACCATGCAAATTCATTGTTTTAAAACTACATTTGTTGATAATAAATTAGCTTGAATTTTACTCCATGGATTTGTAATAGATTATTGAGTACCATAGATGTTGACTCCATTACAACTAGTTTGGTAACCTCCTTTATGAATTCATAATAATCACTGATATGTGTATGCTCCATCATCAGTGATAACACTTAAAACAGAAGTGCCTGCTATTCACTCCTATATGAATAGGACATTTCTGTTTTCGTGGTGGTGCCCTTTTGAAAATATTTGAAAACGGAGTTGTCCATCTTAAGTTATGTGAGCTGTCGACTGATCATGATTTGATTATGATATGCTGCATCGTCAATGGTCAATAACAACATTTACACAATTTGTCAACTTTCTCACGAGTGCAATGTCGAGCTGTGATGTCTTGGTTTTGGTATAAACCCACAGTAAAAATAAGCGTCGCATTCCACAGAACGATTGTAACACTACATCAGATTTCTGTGGATCCAGGGGAAAATTGCCATACCTGCATCCTACCAGGTACCCTGCTGGGTGAACAGTGAGATTTTCGAACTAAGCCAGTTGCCTAAGGTGACACCACAAGTTCTTCAGCGCATGACAATTCTAATAATAATATTGGTAATAATATCTATTTTCCATAACCATTAATACATAACCATTCATTATCACTATAGCATGGACAGTTATGCAGATTGATCAAATGTTATATGTATACATCTGATTATCTAAGATTGTCATTGGAATGCGGTATAACTGAAATACCATTTCCAATTCGGTAATGCAGTGGTTGTTTTTGGACATTTATTCCCAACCAAACATGATTCTTGTTGAATGAGGAAATTGCCAAATAACATTTAAGATGGTAACGGGTATCGTTTCATGATTTTCTATCGTACCCACAAAGAGACAATAGTGCTCTTGTATTTATCTACTAGTACTGTAATTACCCTAATAATTCGAACCTCCTAATATTTCGAACACCTAAATTAATTGCCGAAAAGATTTATTTTTTTCGACCCTAAAAATGCAAACATGATCAAATGTTTTAAATTGTAATTTTCTAATTATTCGAACACAATCATTTTTTTTTTTAAACAATTAAAAATATTATTTTTAATCCTTCATTTATTTACCATTTCATTTACAACCATATTTTTGGGCTTTAATTTGGTTGTCCCTAATAATATAATTTTTCGATTAAATCGAACAGCTACAAATTTAATTATGAGGGTAATTACGAGAAATCTATTGATCTCTTAGTGGAAATGATAGCATCATGAAACGATACATAGATGCCTTCAAACAAATATAGAACTTTCCAAAATCCAAAGTCAATATCAACATTAATTTGAATACAACCAGCCAATATGCATATTAATAATAGAGACCAATGTTCAACTTCAAACAAGTGAATCCCTGTGCTTATTACATTACATAATTGTGTTGATCACGCAATATTTGACAGGGTTGCCCACAAAAAGTAAGTTGAATGAGTCAATTATTGTTTAACGTTGCAACAGGAATCTTTCACCCATACGTGACAAAGTAATATAGTAATGTCGGAAATAGAATAGAAATGATTTTACTAATGCATATCCAAAGTATGGCAGCTAGATGTCAACTAATTTTAAACACATTGTTAATTAAGTACTACCTATCTAGGATTTCATAAAATTCAAGCCACTATTCATTTAATCAAGTACTGTAAAAGACTTATATTTCGCGGGCGCAAATTACGCGCAAATGCTATAATTGACATATTCGCGGGAATTAAATTACACGCATTTGCCACAAAGAAATAATTTTGGGGAAAAATATTCACTATCATAATGAACAAAAGTACTACTATAATATGCTCACTGGCGATTAAGCACGCAGCTAGTTGTAAATACCAATTAAAATAGGATAAAGCAAAGTCATTAGCGATGACTAGGGCAACATGTGGCCTCAGACATCATGAGTAGACTTTTGTTTATCAAGGTCAACAAGATTAGTTGAGAAGAAATGAGTTAAATTCATTGACAGGAAATACATTCTCAAGCTAATTAAATGATAGTTTGATAGATAAACAAGAGTAACAATGAAATAGTAGACATACATTATTAGATTGCTTAATTTACCGGGATCATTATACTAGTCATTGCATCATGTGATTGCAAAACAAGGTCGGAGTTGATTGCCGCTTATATCGTTTTACTCGATTGGTGATTGCCGCTTGTAACGTTTCAATATATATTTTTGTTTAATTAAATTTTAATAACATCTTTTAATAAAAAATTTCAATCATATCTTCTATGTTGTGTTTTTCATTCATTAGTATTAATTACATCATACATTAATATGTCCGCTTCAATAAGTAAACTTAGGGCATCATATTTTGTGCAGACTATAATTTCGTGCAAAGTCCTGTTAATCAGCCAGGCACTCCAATAACCCAAATCGTTGCATATGGGTGAAAGATTCCCACTGCGATGTCAACCAATAATTCACACTCAGTTGAGACGTAAAACCATGTTTTCCCCTTCAGTTTTCATCATATTTATTGTTTGCTGTTTCTAATTGACGTGTAATTTTCATCATCTTTAGTGTGTGCTGTTTCTAATTGACGTGCAATTCTTTTTCAGGTGGGAAGAAGAAGCCTTTGAAGAACCCCAAGAAAGATATGAAGGAGTTAGATGAGGTAGGTATTATAATATATTTATTACCCCAGCGTGTTGTTTCAAGTGTTGTTTCAAGTTATGTCGTATTGAAATGATAAGTACTTCTGACAATTAATTGACGTTATAGGTGTACGGTAATATCACAGAGGTTACGTCATTAATATGAACACACCTTTCAGGATCTTTCAGATTGAGTAAATTGACAATATAATTCCACACATTTGTAACAATTTCTCTCATAAAACTAGCATTATAGAACTTGATTTTGAAGCCATGATTTATCTTCGCCAGGCTCACATTATAGCCTCTTCTTCCATTAACTATATATTAAAGCATCAGTAAGTCCCTCTGTGTTTTTATTTTTATTTTTTATAATTTAATTGTTTGTTACTATTTTTCTTTTCTTGCTTTTTTAAATTATTAATTGGGGGGTTTAGATCCACTTTCCAGTTATTTTCACTTATCTTCCTATGTCTGTGTGTTTGCAGGAGGACGTGGCATTTAAGCAGAAGAAGAAGGAGGAAGCCCTGGCTATGAAGGCTATGCAGGAGAAGGCCAAGGGCAAGGGTCCTTTGGGTGAGTACTGACATGTCACTAATTACTGGCTTGATGTCACTAATTACTGGCCTGATGTCACTAATTACTGGCTAGATGTCACCAAATTGTGTCACTAAGTACTGGCTTCATATTCATCATGTATGGGTGAAAGATTCCCATTGTGATATAAAACAAAAACAATATTTCACTCACTGGCTTGATGTCACTAAGTACTGGCTTGATGTCATTGATACCACTAAATATTTACTTGATGTCATCAAGTTATGGCTTGAATAATATATTTAAGTAGCAACTTGACAATCGTAAATTCTAATGGGACTTATTTCATATTTGTTTTGCAGTGAGTGGTGGCATAAAGAAGTCTGGCAAGAAATGACCCTGGCTTACCTCTGTGTTTGTTGACTGTTAAAACAAATTCATCTGGGAGTCTGTACAGGAATTCTGAATGCTGCTGCAATATGTTGCGCCCAAACTGGTGCATCAGTCATCCACATTTCATAAAGTGTAATAAGATCTTTTTAATTGAGCTCCAGCCCTCAACATATCATCATCCATTGACTCTGTACTTCCCTCCCATGCCACTGTTTGTCTGTAATGTCTTCATTGTGCAGTACGTGTTTAGAGCATTGTGTCTTCATCCATTTCATGTTCCATCCATAGACATTTTGAATGTACAAAAAAAATATTTATAAACCGTACTGGTACTATTACTTTCGTTGGTGTTGGTTATTAATAATGTTGTCGCCCCCTAATCCAATTGTTTTGCTTCGATTTTTAAAGCTGTTCAAGAGAACTATGCAAACTCTATATTAATTATTAGCTTTGACGGGCAGGTGGTAGCGCAGTGGTAGAAAGTTGGACTAAAATCCTGCCGGGGCGGCATCAATGTTCGTGAAAGTTACCTTTATAACGCGATATTGATAGGATGCAATGTCTGTAGAGTGGCAATGCAGTTATCATCCTTGGTCTTGTCAGTAACAGCTGGTGCTCGCAGGTTTACTGCAACATTCAGCACTACGGATATTGCGGTTTTCCTCCTACCCTAAACTGACAAGTCATAATAGAAGTGGAAAAATCTTGAAAGCGACTAAATCCCAATTTAAAAAAATAATAATAATATTAGCTTTCACATTGCAATAAACTAGTTCAGTGGAATCTGCACTGACTTCCTGTTCTAATCTGCACGGACTTCCTGTTCTACTCAATTCGAAAGGTCTGGACTGTGAATATAAAAAAACGCAACAGGAAGAAGTTATATTGATATAATAATCAACTCAACATTTTATTATAAACTTTATCAAATCTCAGCAGTAACAATGACGTCACAACGCATGAAAAGACAAATATGTGCAAATGATCTGATCTATATACATGCAATATACAAAATATTACACCTACACGCTAGATAATAGTCTAAATTTTCAAAACGTAATTTAACTCTCCCGATGAAGCATGTCATTCCTCTATTTTCCTAATAACAATTTTAACGAATACAGTAACTTTATTTTACGTCCTCCGACGACAAACTTACAACAGTTCCATTTCCACGCATTGACAAATCGTATTTACCAACTTTATATTGAACAGTTTATTTCGGATGATTACAATTCCATCTAAACGAATGCTACAATTTCAATTGTTTGTTCGATATAACATTAACCTTTGGGTACGTGATATGACCGCGCGTGTTAGTAACCAGCTCTGTACATAGACTTGGAACTCATCAGAATTATCTGAATTGTACTCATCTGAATTGAGCTGACCATGGTGTTGGCGATAAGACGCATCTCTTGAATGAACCTCTGAACCATTTCGTTGAACCATCAGCTTGGTTCAGTGAAATGGCAATAAATTAAAACTCCCGAGTTTCCTCAATAAACTTGCATTTGGGGTATCCATTTATATTAGCATAGTTTGTATAAGTGGTCAGATGTAAGCCAACCAATCAGCATAGCTCGTACATTGGTCACAGTCAAACCAAACAATCAGTAAAGCTCGTACATTGATCTGAAATTACGCCATCCAATCGGCAATCTACCCATTTTTATTTCACTACAGGTTATTAATCCTTGTAGTTTTCGAAATCCAAGGATTCGAAATATTTTCTTTTTAACTGTAATGAATGTATGGGCATGTGTTCCACCCTTTGTGATATATTAGCAAGGTTTTCCTAGTAATACAGGAGCACTGGTAGGCTATGTTATATGCTGCCGACTGGTAATGGCGCAACTTGGACCATGCTTTTCCATAATCCGCAGACGACACAGTAAACCTGACCACACACGATATTGAAAATAACAGTACGCACTAAAAACAATAACCCAGCTTCAATAAACGTTCTTAATTTCATCGGCATAAATAAATGTTTAATATTTGCTTAATCAAACACATTCATTCTAACAGCAAACTAATCTATTTTAATTAATATTATTTTTATTTATTTATTAAAAAAAACAAAACATTAAAAAGCTATCCCTTCATCGTCGTAGTTAATTTTGATGTCCAAAGAAAGTTTACAGATAGCTTCAAAATCTGGCAAGCAATAATATTTAAGCCAATACGATACGGCGGTTAATTTCCGGTATATGTAAACCTAAATTGTTTTGCTGTTGCTGTAGAAGGAAACTAAATGAAAGGTTTAACATTTGGTCGTACATTATAACGTTACATGCATTTCCTATGTACATTGAACGAACTACTAGTGCAATAGCATAGCAATATAACGGAACGTATATACGGCCAGTTTTTATCAATTGTACAAATACAGCATACGCCTGTCCAAATCTCTGATAATGTCGTACCAAAAACAGTCGCTTAACGAGACTAAAATGTATAATATTTAGTTATGCACATAACTTTTGTCCTTAAGAATACATGCACCTTGTTGAGCTCTTCACGGCTCGTCATACATTATTTAAATGCTATACTATATATATAATAGAAAGCGCTACGTTCGATATAATGTTAAATACCAATATACACGCAGTCCCCGACAAATTCTAATGTATACAACACATCAAATAATGAATCCGTAATCGGTAAAATATGAACATACATACATCCATATATCCCACCAATCATTCTATATTATATATCAACCGCATTATGTTCCAGCTGATTCTTCAAACAACATACACCAGTTATCACAATATAGTTCATAGTTTTTTTGTTTGTTATAATTTATTTTATACTCCACATTAAATATAACATAACAAATAATTCGTGTACAACTGCCAGTAAAACTTCCTGTATTTATATATAACAGTATATGCATCGTCTATTACGTACATCAACTGATACGAAGGTATGGTACGTTATAACGAGGTACACGGAGAACATGAATTGCGATTGGGAACAACAAAATCACGACAAAGTTGATCATCATCGAACATACATAAGACTATTTTCATTTAAGAAAACAACTTTGGAGTTAAAGTAGTATTCCAATGTGGCTAGTCATCCTCAGACGTTTGTTTTATCATCCTCAAGACTCGGATTCAGTGATTGATATTTCGTACGCTACGTCTGAGAGGCACTGGGCCTGTTTTTGAGGAATGGAGCTATACGCTTCAAAGATGAAAACTAGTCTGCGGCGAGTATATAGTATACGCTCAAGGCGATTCTAAAATAAATCCACAAATCGTTGATCCAATGCGGAAATATGATCATTCTATAGGTAATAATATTCACGCAATATACTAAATCACAGACATTTCATTAGCTGCTTAAAAAGTAATTCATATAAAGTAATACACAATTATGCACATAGTGAACACGTCCATATTGTTTGCGAATGTTATATAGAAAAAATTCTAATGAAATCATGGACTAATCCAATTCTACGGGATTATCAATACATATATGAGCAAAGTTAATATATAATTGAATGTTTCTGTTTCTAAACGAGATGATTTCTTCCCATTGATCCTAATAAGATCACGTCATCTCTTTGCATTGGTCCTTATAAGATCACATGACATCTTTCCATTGTTCTTGATAGGACCATGTGATCTATTCCCAGTAGTCCTTATAAGGTAACCAATGACGCCACACGTGTAGAACATTTAATTTGGCACTTGCTGAATCTACTGCGTCCACACTACATACTGCCTCGGCCTGTTTGTATAGAACCGCTAAACAGAAAACATCGACGGCTTCTGAAACATCAGAACAATTAAACACGTGAACCGGAAGTTGTACAAAATGATAGGAAAAATGGCGGGTTCTAATTATAGATGGTGGATGATTGCGCGATGACGGTACTTCACACCTTCTCTGTCAAAATGACGGATGTTAATTAGCCTATTAGGAAATAGACATTTGTTTCAGTGGGTGCACATGACCTCATTTCGTATTTTTATCTCAAAGGAAAATAAAAGGATAATCTTGAGATATATTATTATTTGACTCAATATTGAACTTATGGTATTCTAAATGCAAGATTTATGTGATCATATCCACAAAGTTATATTTTCAGTTATAGTATTAGACCCATACAGACTTGGTGTTCGTTATTGTACACGCTATAACATGCGTTGTTTAGCTGTGAAAGGAAGATATCTAGACTACTTTCATATGATACATATAGCACAACTTATGAGGCGAGGAACAGTATAAGCAGGTGTAGACTGATTTTTATCAATGTCTTTAAAAGCAGCTATACTGTTCTTCTAGATATATAACGATTGAGTACAAATAGTCACAGACTTTCACGCAGGTAGACGTAGAGATGGATATATGAGTATAGAGAACGACAAATAGTACAAGTACATGACAAATGGGTTGAACCGTTTTTATGCAGATTAAGACTACCAAGGGCTATATCCCCCATTCTAATTGGCACGTCGGTATGGTCGTAGTTGGATCTGTACATTGAATGCATTTATCCTATAGCAAATTGGGACATGAAAGTCATGAATAGCATTCAACTGAGAAGTACAATCATATGTCAGTTTGTGTGATACAGAGAGGGCTACGTTGGGGATACTTTTACAATCCAGCAATGCACATGTTTACTTAGGAATTTAGCATTAATCTAAGGGGTTCCCTAGGGGATTCATTGCGGAATGTAAAGCACAGGAACATGTGCATGATGGTAGAGTGAAATTGGCCAATGTCCACGAAGCGATAGTTGCTGATCGACAGTGCAACTGGTGGTATAGATATTTCACGAGGCAGCGTGAATTGCGAAGTTGATGCATGTAGATCGAAGCGAAAACACCATTCAGAGTAACCTTTGATGATTTATTTTCTTTTGCGCAAGCAGCTAGTGAGTGAAGGACGATAAGTATGCTTTAATTTAACGAACAAATATGTTTCTTAATTGAATTAATAGTCATGCGTGGGAAGTTTGCAAGCATGATATGTACAGGGCATGGGATCGTTGAAAGACCTACTTGCATTAGTATACATTTCTTATTAACAATAAAAATGTAATATTGTGCAAATATAACTATATGAGATCTATACTGCTGTTCTGTTATTGGTACATGGCGCGTATTATAGTATACTACAAATCTGTCTTTCATCGATCTCATACCATCATATATACTCATATACTAGTATCATGCAAGGAGATGCATTCATAGTGTGTTCTTCAGTTTGGTTATATAACGGATTGATACATGACATGCCCATTCAAGGTACACCTTAGGAAAAAAAAGAGCTGAAAGGATCTATTATTCAATGAATTTGTCTACGAAAAAAAAACGACCCCCAAGTCCTATAATTAAATATGGACACTGACAATTTAGTGACATCATAAACTATGTTACCTTAAATTTATTATTAATAATATAAAGAATAATAATAGTAGTAATAACACTCATAATAATAATAATAATAGTTTTAATGATTTATTTGCCGAGGTATTTTGTTTTAGAAAGCCCCAGTTCCAGAGAGACAGACAACCATATAGAAGATATATATATATATATATATATATACACCTCATCATTAGTTAAGCGCCACCCAATATTATTGAATGAAGACGCTGTTGTAGCTCTGACAAAACTATC
>JAUTBT010065104.1:0-14312 GCA_032361225.1 Lepetodrilus schrolli
AAGGATAAAACTGAAATTAAGCACTTTTCATGGGAGGGCTTGAAATTCAAGGACTTTTCATTTCCGTACGAACCCTGTTAACACTGCATGGGCACAAATGGTGGGGAATAAATTGTTCAGTGGCGTATCAAACCCATTATTTCCCTAACAGGTGCTCAAGAGGGATACATAGGATATTATCAATCGGATCAAATGATTTTACATGGTGGCATGATAAATTAATTAATACAAGCTAAGGCAATACCACAAGTTGATTAGGGATGAGCAAGCTAAATAATACAACAACAGTTTTTCGGATAACATACTCCATTTTTTATGTTAGTTTCCCATCTCAACGCCATTGCTCGTAGGTCGAACAGTTTAATATCCCCATTGTCATATCCTGCACAGACACATCTCTCTTGAGCATTAAATGCATGACCTGTAAGGAAGAACACAATACATTAGACACATATACACTTGGGAGTAGAGCCAATTGCTCCTGGAATAACATATGCATGATCATTTCAAATTTGTAGATTAGAACGAGCAGCTTATTCAATATTCTTCAACATTAGACATTTGTGTTCATAACACAATGCCAACTTGGTTTACAATTGCCAAACAGAAGACGAGAAATGACGACAAAGGACTCATTCAGACCTAGCGAGTGCGGTGCAGCAATGGGATAAACACACGGTTTTCCATTGTTTTGCTGGGCCGGAGAACGGTTTCCTGTGCGGTGAGTGAGTGATTATGGAGTTTGCAGTTTCAGTTCATATGTTCATGTTGTGGAACAGTTCATATGTTCATGTTGTGGAACAGTTCATATGTTCATGTTGTGGAACAGTTCATGTGTTTCTATAAGGAGCAATTCTTTTGCGGTGGAAACACAGCGGGAACCACTGTGGTAACTGCATTAGGTCTGAACGAGCGTTTAAGGCTGATGATATCGGTAATTGACGTTCTACAAACCAAAGGCCACACTCCAGCAGTCACGCTTGGTTTCACCCTCTCCTGGTGCCATCGTTGCTACTGGATCATTCTTCTGCCGGGCATCCCAAACTTTCACCGCACCTTGAAGTATCACCGACAGTTTTACACATAATACAACATTTGGAAATGTCTTAGTAATACAAAAATGTTAAGACATCAGGCAACTGGATTCCTGTTCAGCTCAATAACTTACAATAAAGAAGACATATAATCACAGATTAAGATATTCACTGTAATAATACCAAATAAAAATATACAGCATTTAATATAGCCCCATATATAGTTTTGTTAAAAAAATACTCTAAGGTGTTTAACAAATAACATGACTAAAATGTAATAAAATTAAGACTAATACTGGTATACAGAAAAAGGAATTGATAAATGACTAAAGAATGGACAAGGTAGTAAAACACGGGATACTGAGATTAAAAGCTATAAGTGGAAGATAATAATAATAAGACACACAAAATAATATATAAATGAGTTACAGGGCAAAGTCATATCCTGTCTAAGCCGAAGTTTGCTGTGAACACCCTTTAAATAATTATTTGCATCAATTAACGCAGACTCCAAGCCCATATTTTAGTTAGTGTATTGCCGCTTTCACCCCAAATCCTGCAAACATAATAAGGTTATAATGCTGGTTGGAAAAACTCTCAGCCCAAAGGATCAACAATAACAAAGACTCCCGGTCCTTCAGTGAATCTGTCGGTCTGAGATCGATGGACTGACATATTGTTCTAACACTGATCATACCGTCTCTACTTCCTGTGACAATTTCAGGTGCTCCTTCTCCAATCCCCAGACCAGCAACGCCATCTATACAGTTGATGATCTCTGAGTGGGCCTTTACCGAGTACACTGGCAGTTCCATTGATTCAAGGTTCCTGTAAATAGTGGCTGAATTAAATTAGCAAATGGTGTCAAGCCAAGTCAGCAATAAAGCATTATGTGAATCTTTTTTAATGCTCCTTTGAAGTTTCACATATTTTTGTCTCCATAAGTAATAATATTTATCAGTTTCAGCCCCTTTATCTCGCATTTGGTATGTCTTTCGGTTTTTTTAAATTGTGGTTTAGAGACGCTTTCAAGATTCTTTCACATATCACGGCTTGTCAGTTTAGGGCAGGAGGAAACCTGCAACATCCATAGCACTGAATGTTGTAGTCAACCTGCAAGCCCCGGCTGGTACTGAAAGACAAAGGATGATAACTGCATTGCCACACTACAGTCAGCGCATCCTCTCAATATCGCGTAAGAACGGTAACTTCCGCGAACATTTATGCCGGGCTCCCGGGGCAGGAATTGAACATGGAACCTTTGGCTCCGAAATCCAACGCTCTACCATTGCCCTATCACCCGCCCCTTTTGGTCATTTCCATATATGCTGGCCATTGTTGCGTGAAAACATTGTCACAACACACGTTTCAGCACTAGTATTGTCGTTAGAAACACTATGTCCAGCTCACAAAATCAATGAATATAATTTAAATTGGTGTTATCATTACCATATTTGCAGCTTTCCATCAAAATCTCCTGTTGCCACGAATCTCTGCTGTAATGTGCTCGCACCAAATGATAAGCACTTGAATGACTTGGATTTTTCCACCTGGGACCAAAAAGAAACTCAGTAGTGCATGGAGAATGAAATGATACATAGTGAACATGCCAATCTTGCTATACTTTCTTTTAATGAGTTTGGACATGTACGTTTAGTACTTGTGAATCCCTTGGCTTATGCCGTGTGCAAAGTGATGTGCTGATGTGGAAAGTGATGTGCAAAGTGTTGTGCAAAGTGATGTGCAACAACTTCCAGCTATAATGAGATCATTTGTTATGTAACTGCAGCACGTTCTCCTAATACATAATGATGTTAGGAATACAATGTTATGCTCTATGAAGCTCTATGAAGTTCTATGAAGTTCTATGAAGACTTAAGATGGGTGCAGGCCACAGTCAAACGGCACAAAATTTGCAAAAATGGAACAATGAATTGGCGAAAATGGTACCACGAATTGGTGACAACGGCACCAAAACAATTGGTGAAAACGCTATCATGAAAATGGCAAAAACGGCCCACCTTGGTGAAAATGGCACATTAGCAATATTTAGGAATACTGAATATTTTATTGTATGTCTATCCCTCGGGGTATATGGAATGTAACCCGCTTGAGAGCCCATAATGACAAATTGACAACTTATGCAAACTCTTGCTTCATCAGTTTTCAGGATGTACTGGTTTTATCATATTGATTCATAAACATATTACGGATTCTATGAGGTTTGTGCTTTAAAATACTAGTGTATGTATAATATACTAGTATATTCACTCATTCAAATAGTTTAATTTGTGGTTTCATAACATGACAATACACTCATTACAACATCAAATCTCCTAATATTACATTATGTGTATGTGTGTGTGTGAGTTTGTGTGTGCGTATTTATGTGTGTGTATGTGTATATGTAACAGAGGATCATGTCGATAGTGGATTCGAACCCGAGTTGCTAGATTGTGAGTCCAACGCTCTACCGAATGAGCCAAAGGGGTAACCCTGCTTGCCGAGACCAGTAGGAGCATCTTATATCACACCCGGCTACATATGTGTGTGTGTGTCTGTGTGCATGTGTAACTCTGTGTGTGTGTGTGTGTGTGTGTGCATGTGTATGTGTGTGTGACTGTGTGTGCACGTGTTTGTGCATGCGTGTGTGACTGCGTGTGAGAGAGAGCTTTGTACAACACAACTTTAATTGGCGCCAAACCAGGTTCAAATCCTGTCCCTTTGATGTCACACATCATCAATGTTCATGAAAGTTACCTCACACATCACATCGCGTTGCGTATGGTGAAGTCAAATGATTCACAAATACCCTGATAATGTATGCTTAGAAATTACAGTGTAGGGATCCCATTTGGACCATTTCCTACATTAATTTTGTCATTTTACAAACAAAATGTCATATTCATCATAAAATGTCATAAAATGAAATTGTAGTATTTTTAATGATAAAATTTCATTTTCGATATATTTTAGTGTCAATTTCGTCATTTTCTAGATCTAGCATTTATTTAAATATTTTTATTTTAAGGGAAATTGAAATTATTTGAACTATTTTGTGGTTAATTTGTGCTCCGGAATATTGCCAAATAGTTTCTAAAAGTCTTCGATTTCTTTTCCAACTAGGTCTCTGTAAATAGACATTTTCCCATTTACCACGGAAAGGGGTATATGTCACTGTCATGACTGCCGGCAGTGACAACCGTTTGGGCGGTATATTGTTAAATTTAAGGGTGGAAATAACAGTGTTTTGTGATAAAAGGTTGAGGTAGTGAGTGTTCTTTCCGTTTAAAATTAGAATACAATCGTTAACACCGCGCGAAGCTCGCTTCGAACCTTAATACCACGAAAACCGGTCACTCTGGTAATTTTCTACGAGCTTAATCTATATGCATTCCCTTCTAATTTCTAAGTTGAACCAGAGTACTCACATTGCTTATCAATTTCACGTCACCATGAGAAACTTCATAAACTTGAATTGCCCCTGTTCCACGGGCATGCCCACCAATAACCACGAACTTGGCAGAACATGGAATCCATTTGGAATCGTAAAGCGTGTATTCGAGAGACTTCTGTACATGGACAATAATTTGTGGCTTATCCATATTTTGTTAATCTTCAAATGTTCAACGTATACGAATTTGCATGTGGGAAAAGAACTGCTTCAGTATGATAAAACTGTTTCACATGTATAAACATGAATGTTTGGAGTAGAAAAGCGGTACGCAGCTGGTATGCGGTAGCGTGCGTGGTTACAATCGGAAGACCATCGAGTTACCTCCCCTCATACGTGAAAGCTCGTCCTGAATTCGATCAGCAAAGTATAGGTGCCTGTCACCAT
This sequence comes from Lepetodrilus schrolli, assembly GCA_032361225.1. Lineage (NCBI taxonomy): Eukaryota > Metazoa > Mollusca > Gastropoda > Lepetellida > Lepetodrilidae > Lepetodrilus > Lepetodrilus schrolli. The sequence continues at coordinate 4,876 of JAUTBT010065104.1, forward strand.
AGATTATTATCTATGCTATCACAAATATTTGGATATTCTTATAATATACACATTATTGCAAGGGTATCTGTGACAGACACCTATGAGTAAAGCCTTGAATGTTCGAAAAGACAATCAAATAATACCTATAATTATAATTATTGAATATCCAAAATATCATATAATTATGAATACTATTCATTCATACACACACACACACACACACACACAGAAATTAAGATCAGAGAATAGGTACCCGGAAGGATGAGATGGACATGTGAATAACCTTGTAGTGCTTTGAACGGCAGCTTGGGTTGTATACTCCCCAGGGGGTTGAGACAAAAATTGAGTGTACACAGATCCATTGACCGGGGTAATAATGTAGCTAGCGCCTCGAGCATTGTGAAAACAATGGGTTGGCGCATTATAAATATGCTTATTATTTATTATTATTATTATTATTATTATTATTATAATAGGCATTATGGCCGTCATTAAACCGAAAATTCACTAGAATTTCACCATCATCATGATTATAAAGGGCAGAAATATTGTTTTAAATGTCTAGTATAAATGTGTATTTTACAATTCAAGACTATCCAATTCATCAACATCTATTTTACTGCATATTTTCTTATTTCATAGAATATAATTCAAAATATAACAATGTTTGTTTTGAGAGTCCATTAGAACTATGGATATTGCAGGTATATGTTTCAGTTGTTAAGTTTAAGGGAATTAACTCTTGAAAGAAATTCACATGGGAACTAAGTTCGATCCACAGGTCAAAGCAGTGGAAGACATGTTAGCAGCATGTGTGAGGACCGTCTGCTTTTTGTTCTGCAATTATGATTCAAAGAGCTCAAATGTACAATTATTCAGAAATCAAAATGGCTGCCTATGTTATTTGTGCCAGAATAAATGAATATGTTCACATAGTACATAGGCAGCCAGCTCATTAATTATTCATGGTTCTATGACATGGGTGCTAAAACCTATACTATAATTAATGCAATGAAATGATGTTCAAAGGATATATTCAGAATGTTTAAATTGCACAAATTTGGGATCTGCAATTTGGTGCGACAGTCTGGGAATGTCCTCCTTTAGTTAGAGGCATACAATCATGGTTTGTTGACATATTATATATTGGGGAGTTGCAGTGGAATTTTGTCTACCATACAGCAGTGAAAAGGTTTATTTTAAGTACAAACATGGTTTTATGTACGTCAAGTGAATGTAAGTAGCAGTTGTAGCTAAGAACTAATCCCAAACTAGCATAAATATCTGTGATTGTATGCCTTTAATATTTGTCAACAAACATTTATATATTTATTTGTTTATTGGGATGCCATTTTTCATGGATTTGTTTTGTAATAATAACTTCCCTATGCAATATATAGTGAACACTTTTAACACAACTAAGCTACAGGTGCATACTTTTATTCAATTATCAACTATACAAATGCATGTCAATGTTCAGGCGTTACTATTATTATGCTGAAATAGCTGAGAAAGACCCACATAATAACAGTGAAAACTGATGATGTACATGAAAACAAGTTTTGACCAGTCTCCGATTCTAGGGCATTGTCTCTTTAGGTAATGCAATTTATGGTATTATTTATAGTGTATTATATACCTTTGCTAATAATGATTGTCACCTCATAGTCAGTTTCTAATAGGACTCGAGCTTCAATTATATTAAGTATCCAGTGGTGCGAATGGCTTTGTTGAGAGATGAATATATTTGTATACTAAAATTGCGATGTGATTAAACATCCAAAATGTTATTTATACATCCCGAAAGAAAAATAATTTCTACTGTTAATTGATTGGATGAGAGCTATTTAATCATTAAAATAAGAAACTGGATGTTGTTTTGATGTGCACCGTATCAATCAAGACTATGATTATCTAACACGGGAGGTGGGAGAAGGGGGAATATTATGACAATCTGCTACCAGTTCCACTTCCAGTAGTAGGGCTTACCAGTATTAGGGCTTACCAGTATAGGGCTTACCAGTATAGGGCTTAACAACTTCAAACTCCATTATCTCAGCCTAAATTGAACACATACACACATCCAATGTATCACAATATATATACCCAACACTGCCAATGTCTAAATGAAACCTGGGCTCATTCCAAACACATCAAATCAAGGGTTCAATTTCTACTTTCAATTAATATTTCCTTTAGATATAGTATAAATGCTTGAGAATTCTACAACAGTTTGATGACTTAGCTTGACGATATATACATTATGACATGCATTTAAGACATTTCACTCCACAGTTGCTGTACAGATGCATCTGCCAAAATAGTTTGCATTAATTTCTCACTATCCAACCATATTTTCTGTTGATTTTGGCAACTATCAGAATAAGGAATTAATGTTGAATCAATCACTAGCATTCATTGTGCCATGAAGCTAATGGGTAGCAAGACAAAATTTACGGTTCATGGAATTTGGTCTCGTGACCCATTAAGTTCATGATACGATGAATGCCACTGACTCAACATTATCCCTTAAATAATTTAATGGGTTGACAACCATTATTAGCAAAAGTATACAGTGTACTCTGTCTAAACCAGCACTCATTGGGACCAAGATAATATGCCAGATTTGACAGAGTGCCGGATTACTCCATTTATCAAGAGTTTGTCGGCATTAGCACTACATGAAAAATAGACCTACCAATGTGTATTTAAATGTAGGCTACTCTGACACATCTAACTAAAAAAATGAGACAACGTAATTTATTAAGCATACATGTAGAGTAGGCATAATCCCTTTGATCCACTGTGTATATCTTCTAAGACATTCCGCCGCGACCTCCAATTAAATGGAAGGCATTGTTTTTATAATGGTTACTAGATTCCCACTAGATAACACATCCAGTCCTCTTTAGTAATGCAAGAGAGATGCCGGGTTATTCAAATGTTAACTAATGTTAAATGCAACGTCGCTGGCCAAGACTTTGCTCGTTAACACAGATTGACGGAATATAGAGATACCGATAATGACAGAGGATACTGTATATACATTAGGCAGAAGGGTTAACATGAAGACATTATTAACAATGTGGAATAAAATTACATGGTATAAAAAAAAAAAACTGCAAATGGTAGGTAAAACGTATCCATTCAATCAAATTAAAACAAAATACATACAATTCTTAACTTAGTAGTATGAAACAATTAGGGGGATATGACTGTAGGGTGGGGGGGGGGGGGGCCTAGGGGGTAATGTCTACAATTACTAGTACTTTTTGATATAGTGAACTGATCAATATTCAAATATTTGTATAAAAATGTAAATAATAAGACGTGGTATACACATTTATTCACAATGAATTCCTGCCATGACTGGAGAAAACTAAAAAAAAGAGAAATGATCAATGAAGGAGTACCTGGTAACAGCACCATAGATACACCGGTAGTAAATGTATTATTCCAGGTCTAATTTCACGTGCAGAGAATTTTAACCAACCCTACGATCTGTTATAATCTTGCCCTAAAATACTTTAGGTCATTTCGTCCATTGAAAATCTTTTTATCTTTCATAAATGAAGAGTTTTGCAAGTCATACCCAGTTACCAAATCACAGCTAGGTTACAGTAACAATACCCTCAACCAATTGCAAATTCTGTGACCAGTGTTCAGTATATAACTAACAATTTAATAGTTCAATAGTTTATTATTTTATCTATCAAATCAGCAACATTCAAAATATCTATTGGTTAACAATAACATTTACAAAATCTTTCGAAGTTACTGAATAACACCATATTTGTAAATCATTTTCTAAATACAGATGTCTGTATAGTATAGTATTAACATTTAGATGTAATGCATAATACAGTAATCTAACTTACATAATATTTTCTAGTCTCACAATCACTGTTAAACATTGAAAAAGGATGTGAAGTTTCACCACCAATGACAAGTTGGAGGCAGTTGTGTGTGCACATGGCGATTGATCAAGCTTTCCATTATTTCATTGCATATACCATAATGTATTATTATACAGGCTTAACAAAATATTAAATCATGGCTTTCTATTTGCCAGCTGGACTTTACATGCCCCCCAAATCCATATAATGTCCAGATAAATAGCTTGGAGCATTATACAGCATAAAATGCACAGCTGGGAGCATATAAAGCCCAGTGAAAGTGGAACAATTTGGTACTACTTTCACTTGAGATATTTTGTAAATATATGAGCTTTGTGTGGGACTCGAGCTCACAACGGCGGAATCACTCACATAGAATGAATTATGTACATTACCGACTGCTCTAACAAGGCTTATGATAAATCACGAATGCTTTTGCACTAACAATCAGAATGATTATTTTGAATTTGAAATTGAAATGCTTTATTGTGTATTACTACATTAGATGTCCTAATTATTGATTAAAGTGATAACTGGTGCAGTATATTTTGATGTAGAATAAATATGGATGCACTCTGGGATGCTATACTATTTACCATGTTATTCTCAAACACATAGGCAGGGCTCAATAAATATATACGACAGATTTCACTCACAATTAAAGAAATGATGCATCATGTGTCTCTATACATGTACTAGTATATTCCCCATAACAGTTCCTGTATCATTAGGCATAAACACAAAGTTTGTGATGGTTAGTGTAATTTGTTCTGCATGCAGGTGTCGAGACGACATACACACAGATAACACGTGAGAATGCAAGCATTAATATCCATACAGGCATGGACAAAACGCGATATTGTGTAATTATTCTAAATGCATGCGTTAATATTCACACATGCATGGAAAAAAACGTGCAGTCTGATGTATCGGTGTTCAAGTGATATCTAGCTTTCCAACATTAACATGCCTATCAGATTGAGTAAATTGACAATATATTTCCACATATTTGTAACAATTTCTCTCAAAATACTAGCATTATAGAACTTAATTTTGATGCCATGATTTAAAACAGTTAATACCCTCGGGGCCTGCTCTCTCATCGTCACCAGCCTCACATAGTAGCCATGGTGCTTCACACCTCGGCTACTATCTGAGCCTGTCGACAATGAGAGACCATCCATGCATTAACTATATATAGTATAAGTCTGTGCATTAACTATATAGTGTAATACAGTATCTGAAGTAAACATTCGTGAGAACAGCACAAAAGAAACTAATGCAATATAAATACAATTAAGATAAGAAAGAGATTTATTTTCACTGGTCATGACTCAAATGCAAGTAACATAAAATACATTATCCAACATATGGTTCGAGATAACTCATGACATAAATATCATATCTTGCACAGTAGTGCATAACACCTAGAACAATTTTCATTGGCTGGTTACATGGCTTGCATCACAATTTTCCCACGACAGTCATCGTGATAGATGGTTTCATTGGTTGGTATGGTCAGGGCGGTGGTGGGATGTATTCATCCGCCACTCCCTATTTGACATCCACATGAGAATACATTTGAGTTGTATGAAAGTTGTTGGATAAAGAAATTAACACACTTGCTAGTGTGTCATATTGATTTTACGACACTCGTGATTCCAAAGTCAATATTTTCCGAGCGAGAGCATATAGTAAAATCAATGATAGACTAGCTTGTGTATTAATCTCTATTTAATTTTGCCAATAATGAATTTGGAAGAATGATGCATACGATAGAGACATGCCATTTGTGATGGTGTGCTATCAGATATAGAGACATATCATGAAAACAGGATTTGAACCCTTTGGCTCCAAAGTCGAACGTTTTACCATTGCACTACCACCCACACCTTGTTTCCATAGGACTGTCACTGATGGAAGTATAAAAAGTTATACTGGCCCCCATTTCACGACAGCCTCATAACTATTTAGGAGCTCATAAACCAGTCCTAAAAATGATCACCTCATAACTAGTGTTTCACGACGACATCACAAGTCATATCCCTTCTTCATTCAACATCTAACTTAGGAGGTGATAAACTGGTTCATAAAATTAGGAGCTCCTAAATTTAGGATGTTGAGAAATGGGGGCCTGGTTTCTATGGAAATCAATGTTACAACATCAACTGTCAAGCAAATATAACTGTACAAAAACTATGGAGGAATGTGAAGAATTTTGCTTTGAAAAAATTTGATTATTTTTCTGTTTTGAATATGTTGCTGCATAGGACCTTTCTTAAAAACAAATTATAACATGTTAATAAAAGTAGCAATTGGTATTGGAATTTACTAGACACAAAATGATTGTTCAACCACAATTTGTTCTCGTGTTAATTCTGGTGTAAGAGTATCTTGTGGTAACTTTATCACATAACAATAATAACATTTCATTCATGCAAGGGAAAGTTTGTGCTCATGTCTGAATCCATGTCATTGGTGGATAGATCTATGTCTTCAGGTGGCTCATTTTCTGTTCATCAGAATTTCCATTTAAAACTACCACTATAAATGTAGTGTACATACACAAACTGATGCAAGACACTTGTTTAATTCCAATTTGAAATGATTGCCCAATTTCATGTTTACCATGTCCTATTAGGTATTGAATAGCTGGTGTTGGTCATTTATTTTTTATTTGGGACAGATGTATTGCTATATTATTTGTCTTTACCTTCTGGGAATAGTTTTGATGAATTGATAGTTTACCATTTTATCATTGACCTTCCTCTGAAACTCATGGCCACTGCCTACATGACATCTGTAAGGACTACTTTACTCCAATTTTATCTGTGTGTCGGGATGAATAAAGAGTCATTAGTTAATATGCCCACCCACATAAATATCACAGGCTTGGATTGGTCTGTATTTTTAGAACAAACAGCATTGGGCTTGCTACTGAATGGAGATCCAGATAAGCATGTTGCCCAATGGAATTGACAGGTGTTACGGCATGCACGGGCCATGAGTTTCAGAGGATGACTATCTGCATGAATGGATAATCCATCTAGCTTGTGTTGTACTACACTCTGCAATTAGTGAATTACAATTCAGTATACACTTGGCCTAGTGTAAGTTATTGCAACACATCTGCGTAACATTCAAAGTCACAATGAACAAAATGTATAGAGGATGCAAAACACATCTAGGTATTCCAAATGTTGTTGTATTCTATACTCACCTGGCCTGCTTTTCAAAAAAAGGTCGTACTGTAGTCCAGGTATAAATCAGGGTGTGCATCACGCTTTTACAAGACATAAACCTTGAATTATGGTACGATCCTTTCGTGAAATGCAGGCCTGGATCGTTATGCAAAGATGTCATAATCAGTTAGAATGGTACAAATGTCAAGACATGGTAAGACAGTCAAACAATTAGATGCTATACCAATAGCATGATTATGGTTCTAATTTCCAGCAGATAATTATTATTTACTTAGAACTAGAACATGACGATATTTAATGAAAAATAAACTAGATCAGTGGATCGTTAAATGACAAAATGTCAGCCAAGAAATTAATTGTTTCCCTTCAACAGTTACATTTTTTTTACAGAAGCTTGGCATGTAGGTATTACCAAGAATATTGTTTATTCCAAAGTTCATGAAGAATGTACACACTATGTAAATTCATAATCTGTCAATCTTATATGATACAAGATAAAATATGTGGTTAAAAAAATAAAAACAACATACTATATTACACAAGAAGAAATACATTGAATAAATAATTATACTACATTATCAGTATTTCACAATATGTTTTTATTAAACAGAATGGCCATTTAAAATCAGCATGACCAGGCCTAGGGGAGTCTCTGTCACACAGTCACTAGGGGGCATTCATTTATGTACATTTCAGAGCTGTCAATTCACACCAATCATTCTTCCTTTTGTTCCTGGCTGGGCACAGAAATGATACTTGACACGTCACTTTGGTTCTCACCAGTGGGTCCTAATAGTGGAGCATCTGCAATGGTAAATGTCTTCGTCAAACAACACGACACAATACTGCTACTATACCAAACATTGCAATATAATTGTCTGTGCTAGATCAACTGTTGATATTAAAAAATAGTAAAATTTTGGCCATCTACAACATAATGCTTAATTGTTTGAATTGTACTCGGCTCTTTGACCCATTCCACAGATAGATCGGAGTGCTGTGAGAAATGGAACTCACAACTCATGTGGCACTACAATCATTGTGGAACATGACCCCCAAGCTACTCATGTGGCACTACAATCATTATGGAACATGACCCCCAAGCTACTCATGTGGCACTACAATCATTGTGAGAACATGACCCCCAAGCTACTCATGTGGCACTACAATCGTTGTGGAACATGACCACCAAGCTACTCATGTGGCATTACAATCGTTGTGAGAACATGACCCCCAAGCTACTCATGTGGTACTACAATCGTTGTGGAACATGACCACCAAGCTACTCATGTGGCACTACAATTGTTGTGGAACATGAACCCCAAGCTACTCATGTGGCACTACAATCATTGTGAGAACATGACCCCCCCAAGCTACGCATGCGGCACTACATTGTGGAACATGGACACACCCCACCCCCACCCCCCACCCAAGCTACTCATGTGGCACTATAATCATTGTGGAACATGACTCCCAAGCTCAATACTACACCATCACACTGATGGTGCTAAAATCTGTGCTAGAATATTGTTCTATAAACTGACCATCATTAGCCAAGTTATCATCAGATGTGGTGAAGCTCCCAGCAGTAGCTTCCTGAGAGGCTATGGATCTCATCGACATTCCGCTATCGTATGTTTCTACAGTGACTGATGTCGAGGCATCACTCATGCTCACGTTGACGGTATCTAGAGAACCAAATATTTCCGAGGTCCCATCTCTGTTGATTGTGCTCGTTGTCACGGTTGAATGTCTATTTGTGTTGTCGGACACCATGCTTGGATTGGTCCTTAGGGCTGGAGGAATGCTGGGAAGAGGTCGAAATTCCGTTGTCGAGTTGCCAACAGCAGTCTGGTTCGGGAGCGTGGAGTTGGGTCGGCCATGTGCCAGTGTGGCCTCCTCGTAGGTGGGCAGATGTACTCGGGTGGCGTCGGCATACGCCATCAAGGCCAGCCTGTCGTGTTCGTCTATAGAGCTGTTGTGTACACGTGAGTAGGGGAGGGGTGTTGGACCAGGGTGGAATAAGTGTGGACGTGGCTTTCGGCGCCGGAATACCACAATGACCATTATGAGGAGTAGAATTCCCAGGACGCTGCACGCCGTGGCAATGACGATCACCAAAGTACTGACATGATTTCTGACATCTGTTATGTCACCCATGGAATAGGGGTCAGCTGTGCTGCTGGTAGCTGTAATGCACAATGGACATGTATCAATTATTTTCATTTACAGTAACACCTGATGGCTAAACAATAACTATGCCATCTGATGCATTGTTTTCTTATGTATATGTATATGTATATGTGTATATATATATATATATGTATATGTATATGTATATGTATATGTATATGTA
>JAUTBT010065115.1:0-14312 GCA_032361225.1 Lepetodrilus schrolli
CCCCCGGAGCGGGATTTGAACCTGGAACCTTTGGCTCCGAAGTCCAACTGTTCTACCACTGCGCTACCACCCGCCCCTAAACATAAGTAAAACCACCCCCTAAACGTCGACCATTGTGCCTACTTAACATCCGACAAATAGGCGTAACGGTCAGCGTTTCGAGGATGGATTAAAATAGGTATTCATTTTATTTACAAGAACTATGATATACACTTAATTAGACTTTCTTCCGAAGTGATCCGGGATGTTCGTGTTTTGATAATGTCTACAAATAGAAACATGTCATTCAATTATGGGATTTTCTGCCGGTAGGGGACAGTCTCACCGAATAAAGCTGGCAGAGATTGTAGTGTACGAAACAGAAGACATTACTGAGTGAAAGAGGATGCCTACGTTCTTTGTTATCAGTACAATCATGTATATAGCTTCTTCTAGGGAGACAACTATTGTCTTTGACGATGCCATAGCGTTGCTTAATTGAATGTTCCGTTTCTTCCCAGACTAATTTGCATTGCTAAATGAGCATTTAGTTTTAATGAATATTGAATGAGTATGGCGTTTGTCCGTATGGCAGTCGTAACGCCAGAGTAATTAACTTACGTTTGTTAAATAACAGACGTTGATGTTGTCATGTCTGGTTGCTTACGCTTGATAAACAACGGACATTAATTATGTCATGTATTGCGGTTAGACACCACCTATCTCATGCCCTATAGCGCTGTTTCTAAAAGACCGTCAGAATGTTTGCATTCAAGATAAATATCTGGCAGATATTTTGCTTTAATTTCTTATTTTGCTCAAAGCGATGCCAAATCAATAATGAACCAAATATTATTTTTTAATATGGTTAAAAAAATGGAATCCTTGAAATTGGATAGATGTATAGACACTAGGTATTACTGGGTAAACCAAAGAAGTGTTTGCCATGGTGCTGACATGATCGGACTTGTTTTACACAGTAGCTATGAAGGCATCGTGGATAGTATGTGTTCGTTGAATTTTAGCTAGGCGCTCACGAACAGCAAGACGGATGCCACCTTTGCGATAAAGAACAGTCGTTAGTATTGTCTGGCACAATCACCCAAAGACCGGATAGAAACACCAACATGAAAGGTTATACGTACGTCTGGTTGAAATTCCAGACATAGAAACTATTAAGCTAAATGCCACAAGATTTGTGAAATTATCTGCGATGGTACACATAGTACGGCCACTAATCAAAAACCAAGCATGGCTTTAGTGGAAATATTATTGAAGGTTTCCGTTATGAGATCCGTGCGAAGAGCTCGGTATTTTTAGACACGTCATTGGTTGGCAAGTGTCAACACGTCAAGCAATGGGCAGCCTGCATTCGCAGATAGGCTGATAAGCGGACTGTCATTTTGTGTAGGAGTTTAATATAGCAGATAAAATATTTTATTTTTGAATTTATATATATATATATATATATATATATACACTCAATGACAATACGTCAACCAATGGGTATTATTAGGTTATTATCTCCGTCAATACATCATCAGATTCAAATCCACGCGTCCATTAAGGTCATCTATGGATCAGTCCTGATAATTCTCTCTCCTCGCATGTCTCTATCAGTGTCGGGTCCATCAACAGCGATATCATATTCTCGTCGACACAACTACATCTTGCTTGATATTAAGCGACGGTAGACATAGAATAACATTAGTTATTGTGCAATACTGATGTTAACACTTTCAGGTATAGCCCATATATAGGTAACCTTGTACTGGATGTACCACAATGGGTTATGGTTGATTGTGAATCACGAGACCATGTATGATTAGAAAATTGAGTTGCCAAGTTGGCATCCTTGAGCAATTTTCAGAAAATTATGGTTTCTATGGGTACTATTAACCCACAGTAATTATTGGTGTGTTTATATTTTCTACGTAGGAAAGGAAAATGTTCCATATCCACAATTTTAAAATCTCCGCAATTCTTAACATGTATTATCCTTTGACTTTCTACAGCAGTGACATCCGGGGTTTTCACGACTGGGAACCCGGATCAACACTGGCCCAACGATATGAGGATTAGAATACAGATGCATGGGCCGCTGTAGGTTTCTAACTCTCCGCTTGTCATTGGACTAGAGACGTGATCGTAAATGTGAAACCAAGTTTTAAATTAGTAAACTAGCAATCATGTTGACGATAATAGTTAAAGCAATATCTACTAAATGAAAGTAATTGGCAGGATAGTATTAGTGGCATTATTCGTAATACTATGGCTGCTGCCATCGTAAATAATAAAGCTCTTACTTGTAGTCTCCCGGATGTTAGTTCCATATCCTCAGCTGAAGCTAGGTCCATTCAAATTGCTTTAGAAGCCATCGGAGGATCCAAGACTGAACCTTATATAATATTTTCTGATTCCTTGTCCTGTCTTCATGCAATTGCATGGGTTTATGACACTCCCAAACTCCTATGCTATTTTATAAGTTAATATTGTATATGAAATTGTTAGTGATATTTGGAGTACATGTTATTAATACGTAAATAAAGCTATGATGAGAATATTGCATCTACTGGAGACATTTTATTCGTATACCAATGTAGGCATTGCCAATGGTATTAATAATAATCTCCTTTCTAATAAATTAGCCTAGCATTCTCCACTTGACAACCGCTTATTTGAATTATTATATCGATTTATTTTCTTTAAAGTATTGCACACAATCATTGTGTATATGTTAGCATTTTAACGGATCCCATTAACATTTAAATGAATACATACTAAATCCATTTCAAACGATAGAATGAATTATGAGATGTTTTGAAGCGGGTTTACTCATTATTATGACTCATTATTACAGTTCATTACTTACTAAATTATTAATAATATATAAATAAATCGACAATTCATATGATGTGCGATTACAAAGAGAAATCTTGAAATAGAGAAGGCATTCTGAGGAAAGAACATAGAGAAACGTCCAATACTTTTACACGAAGCCATACATTTATTGATTGTTGTATGTCATGATTGACTTCCGATTATGGACGACTAGTTGCATGACAAATTGAATTTAAAACATGCATATTTAGTTATGAACACAATTAGGTGTCCATGTTTTCTGTATGGGATGATACCAATTTGAAACTGGCATTTCATATTTATTTTAAAACCATATTTGTTATTCATGCATATCAGCTTTAGCACAGACTAGCTGTATGCATTAGTTTAGCTTTCCTGCCAGCAAGTATTGATATCAATATTATTTATTACAAAGCAGATCCACTATAAGTATGTCTAGCTGTTCTGTAGGATGATGCCTCTTTTAAAAGTTGTGAAAAGATGTACACATATGCTAGGACAATGCTCTAATTTCATAAAATGTATACAAATACTGGCATCATGATGAACTCGTTTGACTTTTACTGAAAGTTGCAATTTGAAAGGTTAATCAGATTATTATTTTTTCTTTTAATATCAAATCTGTATCCAGTTCCAGTTCTATGTGGTAAGTAATACGTGTACTGAAAGGTCAGACCAGAATATATTACTCTATATCCATGAGACAATATCAATGCGATAAATGTCATTCTTCTATTTTCAGAGGCTCCTTTGTGTAGTCGATGATGTATGTATTCTAATTTAGTAAAATGACGTCTTCGGTCAGAAAGAAGAGTTGTTCCTGGTATGAATACCTACCATGTTTATGCTATTGTCTTTAAATAGTAAATAAAGACTGACCCGTGGATTCAGACCATCCTGCTGATGTATCTAATGGAAAACCGATTCGGACCTTCTGCCATAAAATCCGACTAAAAGTGAACAAATTACTCTATATCCGTCACCTGTCACCCGTCATTTCAGATACACCATTATTTAGTTTCTACGTATTGGAATTTAAAGTTGCTCATGTTTCGATTCAAATTAACTCTGGAATTGGAAACGTGATAGGCCATACAATGTAGAGCTGTCTGTTGTTTTTACGTAATCACATCAAGATGTCCAACTCCTTGCAAAAACACAGACGTAATGGTATTTACAACATACCGTGAAACCTTGAATAGAAGCCCTTGCTTCTATTAATCTTAAAACACTCCCGGACCCGGCTTCTATTCAAGGCAGGCTTCTATTTATTTCAAATAAAGTTTGCAGCAAGTTTGTCGTCCTTTGGTTAATACCGTAACACAATAAAAGAAAAATTCACTTCATAGTGATTTGTTCGCGCCATCGACACGCATGGAGCAAACTGACGTCATAATATTAAACTGATGTAGGCACACATATAGTAATACGTCTCGATTTAGAACAGGACAGAAGCAGCTATAAATAGCTGCTATTTAAGGCAGACTGCTATTCCTGACAGCTATTTATGAACTTCGCGATGGTCCGAGACCCGGCCTCTAATCAAGGCAGGCTTCTATTCAAAGCTGGCGTCTATTCAGACGTATTGCATATAGTTTCTTTATTTTTCATGGATGCTGCAGTTATATGTCATGCAATTATCAATACCGTGGTTGAATGTCACTGGGTCGTAAGCCGTTGTGAATGTTACTCAACGGAACAATTGGTCCAGATTAATGAATAGTATATATACTAGTATATTGATCAGCGGTATTTGAGAAATAAGTTTGTTTCTGCGGATAAAATGATTCTAGTGCATTACGATTCTTAGCAATTGATGCTTTATCCTTCAAGTTAAAATGTGTTTCGAGTAACAAGATGTTTCGATGGTTAATTAATAACATAGTTAAAAGTGACAAAGACAAAATTCATATTGTATAAACCTAAAGAACTGATGATCCTAAACCACGTACAGTGTATGTGTGTGTGTGTGTGTGTGTGTGTGTGTGTGTGTGTGTGTATGTGTGTGTGTGAGAGAGAGAGAGAGAGGGGGAACGAGAGATAGAGAGAGAGCGAGAGAACGAAAGGGAGAGATATGAGAAGAGAGGGGAGAGAGAGAGAGAGGGGGAGATGAGAGAGGGAGAGAGAGAGGGAGGGAGAGAGAGAGAGAAAAAAAGAGAGAGAGGTGGATTGGGGATAGGGGGTGAGGGACGCACTGCCATACCATGTGAAGAGAACTAATTGGCCTGTTCTGTTTCAGGGCAAACTATCTAATTTGTGTAGATAAGTGAATTAATGAGTACATGACAGCATGGCCTTTGTGTCTAGTATTGGTGTAAGTGTCACGAATAATTATTAAACTATATTAAACTAATACTACCTTGGCTACCTATTATGTATCATAATACAACCGTTATATCTGCAGCAACACAATATAACTTCACATTGTACACAACTTCACAAACATATCAAATATTGCTACATTACAGATATCCTTCATTCTATTCAGATGGGTTCCGTTCTAAGACATACCGGATTTTCTTCCAAAGCCTATATGAATTTAGCGCCAGGAAGTGCTTGTCAATATTGCCTGGTTGTTATTTCGCTCAAGACCAGGCCAGGAACGCAGAGACGATGCTATACCTTGAGAATATTGGCATGTGGGTTATTATAATGAGTTGAAATGCGTTATGCTGTCACCAATTAAGCTCTGGCTTACTCCAGAAGAAACACGGCCAATATGGTTAGACACAAATAATTTGATATGTGTCCAAATTCATCCACGTTATTGGAAATGGACGGGTCCTCTTGGCAGACTTGACGATTGCCGATGTTACGAGCAGGAAGTCCTCGGTGTATTACAGCCAGACACCCAATGCAGTTCTTACCAATAATCCCAAAAGTATTACAACAACATACGTATCTCATAGACGTAGCCTACTGATATTATGCTTTTTTATTTATTTTAGTGTCACATTAATTTTGGAAGTGTGCGAATTCAGAGAAGACGAGGAGATATTAGTCGCTTGTTAAATGTTCGTGTAACGGGTGTTACTCGTGACACTATTTTGATCAGAGACATATACTCTATAACTGAACGGGCAGCCGCCATTTTGGCGGGTCGGCAGTCACTGATCATCGTTAGCACGTGCGATCACTTCCGGATCAAAAGTGATAATGGGGAGTTAATTTTCAAAATGGCTGCAGTGTACGGCAGATGCATCGTATTGTTTCGGATGCGTGCTGTGGTTTGAATGGTGTCTAAATACTCTCCGAAGGTCGTGATTGGAGCTGTCATTGTATTGTGACGCCGGTGGATAAGGAGATTGTCTATAACCATGTCAGCTATGCTTAATTTTCTCCAAGGAACATGGTTGGGAATCTTATTAGATCTCCAATATCAAGGGAAGGGTGCCTTAATGTCGGAAGTGTTAGACATTACGCTTGCCTTTCACGGGAGTGTCGTATTATAGTCTTAGCGTAAATCAGGAAGTACGCCATGCTTTTACTATAGCAGAAAATAAAGGAACACTCGGTTTACGCCAGGGCTAAGTTCCACCGAACAATCGTAGCGCTGCGAGAGTCGTAACACCATATAAACGTAGAGAAATTACGACACCCGTAGCGCTACGATCACTTTGTGGATCTGGGGCCAGGACTACTATATAGTACAACCCTTTCTTGAGTCATATGCATGTTGACAAAACTATGCGATCGTTCATCGGATTTTGATTGTCGACGGTTAACATTATCAATTACCACCGAGTGACCGGTTTTAGTGGTTTTAAGGTTCGAAGCGAGCTGCGCGCGATCTATTGACGATTGTATCGAAACTATAAGCTTAAACGTAAAGAACACTCGCTTCCTCGTTCTTTTATCACAAAACACTGCTATTGCCAAGCTTAAATTTAACAATACACCGCCCCAAGCGAAGTCATCACTTCGGCAGCCATGACACGGGAACATGTATATTTACGGAGATCAAGTTAGAACAAAATTCTAAGATTTTTATAAACTGTTTGGCAATAATCAAAAGCACAAATAAACCACAAAATAGTTCAAATAATTTTAATTTCCCTTAAATAGAAATATTAACATAAATACGCGATGTTATCTGTAAAATGACGTAAATGACGAAATTAATACTAAAATATCTTGAAAAATATTATTTTTCAAAATACTACTGTACATGTGAGACATTTTATGATGAATATGAAATTTTGTTTGCAAAATTGACAAAATCAATATAAGCAAAGGCCCAAACGGGATCCCGTATATTTTGAAATCGACAAGAGACATTCCATTGAGATCACGTGATTTATAATGCTAAACATGTCTGCGAGCAGACAATGTAATGTCATATTTTTTAGAGCTTGCAATTATTTTTAGATATTGCGATTGTTTACATCACGTTATAAAGTGCATTAACCTCACAGCTACATTTTCGAATGTTTCACTTTGTTCGATTGCATACTTACGTTTACTGATGCCATTTATACCAGTTCTGCGCGATATAACGATGGAAGTGTCAGACGTTAAATATATCCGACAGGTGGCGGGATTCTTTGAGTTTTGGAAGCGGAAGCAGCGTTTCATGATTCTATAACGTCCTATTCCAATTGTGTTAGACATGGTAGAAAGAAACAAATCCATAGTGTGTGTACTTATTTTCCTATAATTTACTGTATTTCTAAATGGTCACATGCGACTTCATCAGAATAAAATTGTGTTCTGTTCTGTTCAGGTGAAGAATTCGATTGCTCTGTTTGAAATTTAACATTGGTATAGAGGATACGTATTGTATCGTTACTTCCGTAAACACATTGACTCTGTTTGGCATACAACACGATTGTGACATACAAATGGGTGTGAAAATGTACGTCCTATGTTCTCGATGGTAGTGACGTCCTAGATCAAGACATGACCAGTTATTATTATTAAGTAGATTACACTTGAGATGCATCCATTACACAATATGTTTAATTTGCTGTTACTACTATTTTACTCCGTTGAGTCCCATTGTTAAACCCACCAGCCGAGAATACCACCACCACCGACTTCATAGATAGTAAGTTTATAATAGATGTATGTTTGTATTGTGTTGTGGACATTTCCAAAGAAAGTATCATCGAACAATTGAATAGTTAAATTTCCATTGTAATTACTATTCTTCTATAACATTTGACATCTCGCTCACAGTCGTTTTCCCTAATACATGTAGTACTATTTCATTATGCCTGTATACTTACTGTATAATAGGTTAGTGAGGTGGGACTGACCTAATTATCTTGTCTTAAAAGTCGTATAAAAAAAATATGAATATTAGAGTTATTGCGAGAAAATGGTATACTGTCAAGCACAGAAGTTGTGTAACTGCGCGCCGACAGAATGGTCGTATTCATGTCGAAAATACATTCCGCTGTGACGATAACATTTAGAAAGTATTTTGACTATATATACTCACGTCCAAAAGATACTATACCAAGTTAAAATTGATGCAAATAATAAGTGTATGGTATCAGAAAGGTGGCATGACTACGAAAAGTATAATCGGGTGAGTCGTCAAACAGTCTCCAGAAGATTAAGAGCACATCGGCCTTACCATGAAGTCACCTTAACGCGTAAACACCGACGGAACAGACTGAGATGGGCAAGGACTGTACGCAGATGCGTGATTGGGCGAGAGTTTTGTTTTCGGACGAGAGTAGGTTTTGTCTGATAGGTGTTAATGGTCGAATCCGCGTGTATCGTCGTCGAGGGGAACGACTAGCTCCTAACTGTGCGCGGGAAATCCAGCCATTTGGTGGAGGAAGTATGATGGTATGAGGCGGAATTTACAACGACATGAAAACGAGGCTGGTAGTCGTACATGGTAACCTCAATAATATTCCAACACGATACTGCGCGACCCGATACGGCAAGATTGACTCAGAACTTTCTGAACAACCAAAACATCAATGTTTACCTTGGCCGGCATGTTCTCCTGACATGAACCCTATTGAATATCTATGGGATCATTTGGACAGGCAAATCAGGAGGAGACCGATACCACCAGTCACCTGGCAAGATCTGGAAAATGCTCTCCTTGAAGAATGGCAACTCGTTCCAGCCAATGTCATCCGGCGTCTGACGTCATCAATGCGACGACGTGCAGTAGCATGCGTTGATGCACGGGGTGGACATACACGTTACTGACCCTACTGAAGAAGTTATGACTGTCTATCGAGATATGACGCGTCGACTTTCTGATATCAACATTCTGAATTTGTTCATTCTGTACCACATGTGTATGTATGTGAATGTGGCATAAAACATTATCACATTTTACGATGATTTTTTTATGTACTCTGTATGGACAATACAATGATTTCTACAATATACTTTATTACAACTTTATTACTCTGCAGTCCGTGAAATGTTTGATATAGTTTCTTTTGGATGATAGTATAGATGCAAATTGGACCAAAGGTAGGCATTGCAATACTAGTACATGTATTTCTAAAATGGCCATTAACGTCATTAAATCACGTCGAGAATGCAAATTCTAACTGGAAATGGAGAATTATCGATCTTTGATGTATTCCTTAGATGTATGGGTTATGACTTGAATTATGGCTGATACCGAGGGTGGTGACGATTTAACTATCGCTGAAAGTACCACCATTCCATCGGTTATCGCGATTCAATTCGTTTACCTTCATTTACATGTGGGCGAACCCGCTTGCTGTTGCTGGAACAATGAGGCATTATAACGGAGAAGACGAATGGCAGTTATAACAGCTAATTAATCACAGCTGATTGATGTTGGATGAAATTACAGAGAGGTAGTCGTGTAGAATGGAATAGCAGAGCTCCTAAACAGATTAACCACGGCAACAAAACTAACATTCCTTGTGATAGAAAATTCGTCCATATTGAACATAATCCGGCGCAATCGCTCACATTCGCTATACAGATCCGATGCATATCAAATTGCCAATAACGTTGAATATTCAGTTGCGCTTTTATAGGACATGTAGACAGAAACTGGATATGTCCTCTGTTGAACACGCCTCCTAATGACCAGAATGCGTGCATGTTCACTTAATTAAATTAAGCTGCGCCACTGCATTTCTGTTCGTCCTTGACAAGAATTCCGAGGTCTTGAATTACTGTAAAAACAATATGATATATATGTTGACGGAAACTAGCTTGTAATTGGGAATGTTTTCTGGAACTGTGGCATATTGTTACTATTACCTTACATGCTTGGAACCGTTACTAATCTGTAAATAATTAAAGGACCAGTATAACATTTGTCCATGGGCACATCCAACTCCGAGCTACCCTTGACTCCAATAATGCGGTGTTAGATCATGTGGCATATAGCCTAGGTAAGATGGGGCGCAAGATCAAGCCCAATCATGTTGTTGTTGTTTGATGTTGTGTTTTTAAGAATTTGTGCCAGATTTCTCGAAATAAACTAACGTCAATAAAATTACCTAAGGCGAGTTTTTAACTTAACTCAGCATTTTGCTTTAGAGCTAAAAAAAAATGTGTTTTACATCAGTTTCAATTGTTAACGGAAAACTGCATCTCAGGATAAAAACTGAGTTATAAACTAAGTTTTAAGCTCGGCTGGTGTTTCTTTTATAAATATGGGTATGCACTGCATAGAATGAATTGAAAACATATCTAATGTCTACGCTATTGTTCTGTTGGTTATCTAAATGAATATGTAGGCTATTTATTGTTGAGGATCGATATTTATATAAACGTGTCTTCCCGTTTACGATCACCTTCTAGGGTCGCAGTGTATAGGTCTCCGGTTAGATTCGACCAGCTCCAAGAAATGGGGATCCTAACATGATATATGAGAGATATACACGCTCCAGAAAAGCTTGATTGTGTTTGGAATTCCTACTATTAAAGATTTACTAGAAGAAGAAAACACACACAAAATGAAACACACATGTGTTGTGCGTAGTCGACTAAAATTATATATGTGTGATCTGGCGCAATATAAATGTTCACATTATTATTATTATTATCTACTCGTGGAGCTATATATTAATACGTACACTGTAGCTATCCTTGTCACCTTATTTCGTGTGTATATTGGATACCTTCCCTTTCGGTGTGGGTAGTCGCTACATAGCATTTCTATTTCCTATCAGAATATAAACGATTAGCATTTAGCCGAGTATCAATTCCCGGTATATGAAAACAAATATATAGAGGATATTTCATGTGTCTTGTGAAATAGCATCTATCTCTCATCGAGTGACGTGGGAAAGGAGATATTTTCACGAGTGACGTATCCGTTTTCCCACGTTACGGGCCGAGAGATAGATGCTATTACACTAGACACATAAAACATCCTATTTATTGTATACTTTTATCATATAATTATCAACAAAACTTTGAAGAGAAAACTATACATTCTCCCAACCGGACAATGTCTGCTATGAATATGACGTGGTACAATAGATCATCGAACGTTTTAAAATAAAATGGCGACCCTAACGACGAGTTAGCCTTCAATAGTTTTAACGACAAATAGAAGTCAGAATATATTCAATTCATCAAGCACAAGCAACTGGTACAACTCTGGTACATCGAAAATGTTAAACGTGCCGTGTCAAATTGATCAAATATTAGTACTATGGACAGGCGAAAGTGCCAGTCGGTATCGTGCCTCACAGTGGGTTCAGTAGTACCGGAAGTTGTTCTCGACACTGCAGTGATGATATCACTTTTCTCAGATTAAGAAATCTGTCTTTCAATGTTAAGTATATAATAAATATCATTTATAGTTCTGACAACTAAATATTATTTTTTTAAGAGAATAATTGCTTAAACACAAAATTAATTTACAGAGGCTTCTGAACATTGTCAGGAATTGTGGAAGTGTTCGTAGGAGCTAGTTTGAAGGATTTTACGACCGATTCTTCCATTGTTGTCTTCCATGACAATTTCTTACTCACATACTTCTTATGTTTGAAATAATACCAGTGTGTGCCATAGTGTAAAGGTAGTTATTGCAGTGTTATCATATTCCCTCACATCCTGCTATGATAAATGCAGTGCCTATAGACGCAGACAATGATTGCATAAACCGTGGTCCTGTATGTAAAACTGACTATTTTCACTATGGCTCACCTTTTACGTGCGCCTCGATTATTCATTATAATCAACATAATTCAAGTATTTACAGTAGAGTTATATCATTATGGAAAGTAAATAGTGCATGGCATTGAGACACTATAGACGTCCTTTGTTTTGGTTTTGAGTGAAACATAGTTCAATTAATGTAATAATATGTGCCTCGAATGTATTTGATTAGGAAAAGGGATCACCATTAATGTTATGATTGCATTAGTGCTTTACGTCGTAGCATGTATAGTTTCTAAATAATCACAATGCATACATAGGAGGAGTAATGTTATGTACTAGCCATCGACAGACTATTTTTTAATGTCGCGGTTCATTTGCATTTGTGCCGGTTTCAGGTGAGTGGAGATAGTACAACGTGATTGAAGCGTTCGTAAAATATTAACATATGTTGCAAATCTAATGTAGCCTCATTTTAACTTCATGTATTGATTCATGTAGAAGGTAACTTCTTCATGATCTTATATATAAATAGACATAGATATACATGGAATCTATAGCATACTGGTCAGTGTCGTTGCGAGACAGTGGATATCTAGATTTCATAAGATGCGTCTGTAAAATGTTGTTCATCACAACCCGGTTCCTTATAACAATATGTAGACCTCCTACTTCCACCCCACCCACATCTACGTGGTGACTGTTCATCTATTAGGTGTTTTACATACCTATACCAGGTTAAATTCACAGGCAGTGGTTCTCCCAAAATTATATGAAGAGAGAGAGAGAGAGAGAGAGAGAGAGAGAAGAGAGAGGGATAGATATAGCGATCCTCTTGCCATTCGAAACCTTCCAATAAGATGACAAATATTTGAGAATATATAAATAAAGAGAGATATATAGACAGAGAGAGAGAGAGAGAAGAGAGAGAGAGAGAGAGAGAGAGAGAGAGAGAGAGAGAGAGAGACACCTCACTCACAACCCACAAACGACAACAACATCACTACAACTACCACACACACGCTACTATCAGCTGACTACCCTTATCACCATATCCCCTAATCCCTACACACTCCCCTCAACCTTGCGCGGCATCCTTATAAGCGATCGCTACTGCAGCATTTCTGTGGTCACGCGAGGAAGTTAGACGAAGATAATAGGAACATCATTATATTGGCAGACTAAATATTTTTTGTCGAGAGTCCATATGCATTTAGACATATTTAAAGATTTAGATAAAATATAATTCATGATATGTACAAGTGTCATAAATTTCAATATTCACATTTTAGTTGCTACGATGCTTTTATTTCAGTAATTTACGATAATATGTTGTTTTAATTATATTCTTACAATTCTCATTGCAATTCAAATTTGCAGGAAAACATGTCCCATGATGTGATTAAGTACACACACATGACGCTAATACGTAATTTCCGTGAAATCCGTACGCGCTTTTTATTTCACGAAAGGGTCGTACAATATTCCGGGCTTAAATCAAGGCGGCTACCATGTTTCTACTATAACAGGAAGTGACGTAAACCTCTATATAACGCCTTGACTTCCAGTACAATACTTTCGTGTAAAGCAAGCGGTGCCCACGTTACATTTTCCAGATGCTATAGTTTAAAAATAAAAGTTGGCACAATGTCAGTTTTGACGACCGTTGTACAAGCGATGTTACTTCGGGTAATTAATTTAGCATTGAAGGATTTGTCAAATTGAATAGAAGCTTAGATTCATGTCTGTCTGTTTCTGTGAGCAGTCACAAACAGAACAGACCAGGAGCTCGTTCCACAGAACAGTCGTAGCGCTACACTGCTGTTGTAGGTTAGCATGGAGTTGCTACGTTAGCATGGAGTTGCTACGTTAGCATGGAGTTCCTACGTTAGCATGGAGTTCCTACGTTAGCATGGAGTTGCTAAGGAGTTGCGTCTCACGTAGCGCTACGATTGTTCTGCGGAACAGGGGCCAGAACAGACACAGAACTGAACAGAATTTGATTTGAAATGGAAAATTAGAGTAATCACGAGATACCGAAATCACAGCTCTCATTATTTTATTATTTCCATTTTGTTACTTTAATAGTTTAAGTTTCTAAAATCGAGATAAACATAATATTAATTAAGGGATAGATTACTTTTAACTACGGCCAAACCAAGGTGTACGAATTTTTCCAGGACATCTCTCAACCAATCAAATCGCTAGAATCGTCGCATATTTTGGATAAAGTTATAATTGAAAGGTTATTGATATGCCGATTCATTTTAATTGTTTGTACGTTAAATGCCGATGTTGTTTTGGCCCGAGATACATAACAGGATTCAATACACACACACACACACACACACACACACACACACACACACACACACACACACACACACACACACACACAC
>JAUTBT010065126.1:0-14310 GCA_032361225.1 Lepetodrilus schrolli
CTCTGATTAAGTAATCACATCACAGCTGTATGGAGGTATCTCTGATTAAGTAATCACATCACAGCTGTATGGAGGTATCTCTGATTAAGTAATCACATCACAGCTGTATGGAGGTATCTCTGATTAAGTAATCACATCACAGCTGTATGGAGGTACAGTATCTCTCATTTTTCCTCCATTTCTTTGTCTTCTTTCAATATCTACAAGGTTCTTAACCAGAACATCACTTTCCTTAATAATTGTAATGATGTCTTCATTTTTATGGGATTGCCTAAAAAATACATACCAGTAGAATATCTTTAAAAGATTATTATTACACATACTGCTATACTTATGTAACCGCTGGGTATTGGGGGTAGCAGTACATACTACTATACTTACAAACATCACACGAGATATACTACTATACTCACAACTATGATAGGACATACTACTATACTCACAACTATGATAGGACATACTACTATACTCACAACTATGACAGGACATACTACTATACTCACAACTATGATAAGACATACTACTATACTCACAACTATGATAGGACATACTACAATACTCACAACTATGATATACTACTATACTCACAACTATGATATGACATACTACTATACTCACAACTATGAGAGGACATACTACTATACTCACAACTATGATGACAGGGCAGACTCCGTACCACATCCCCTGCCACCACCAGCCGACCTTCGACCCGATCATGCGACTGATGTCGCTGCAGAACTGGCGCACGCCGTAGACGTAGGAGATGGCCACACACATGACGAGGCCCAGCACCAGGTGGGGAAAGCCGGCCAGGTACTCATCCATCAGACGCAGGATGTGCACTCCACCCTAGGGCAACATGGGAGGGCAGACGTCAAACTGAGGGTCACGATCATGAGGATGTTGGAACTACTCAAGTATCACTTTTTGCCAATGACATTGCAGGCAATTATTTTATTTTATTTTATTTTTAATGATATTCATTTACAAATTGGCATACAATCACGGTTTATTGGCATATTTCATGGTTATGTGATGAGAAACTACTGGAGTATCAGTATTTGTCAAAGACATTACCGACAATTTTTAAAAAAAAATTTCTTCTTTAATAACATTTCTTTACACATTGGTTCTTAAAAGCCATACAATCACAGTTTGTTGACATATTTCATGAAAATATTAAAAACCAGCGGGACATGCAGAAAATGTTGCTTGTTGCCCAATATACTTGTGTAGACAAATCAAATATACTTGTGTAGACAAATCAAATGTACATACTTTCAGGTATAATATGTTTGACCTTGAAAAAATCATGATTGTATGTATTTAGGATTTCTGAAGATGTAATTCTTTGAAAAATATATAATACTATTACAAAGAAATCACTCTAGCAATATCCTGGACTACTTTCTCAAGGCTGTAAGAGTTATTCCCCTTGTGTTTACATCTGCTGAGTCACTCTTGCATTACTGTAATATTGCAGGTCAAAGTTGAAAAAGTGATAGATTGTAGGAGTATTTTGAACACCTTAAAAAGAACACCTTCAATTCCGACTGTAGCTATATTTAAAATCCGATCGTAATTATATTTACTCGATTAATAAAAAAAGACACGGAAACATCAACATTCAAGTTGCAATGCAGTCGTCAGTGGACACAGTACCTCGCGACTCGCGAATATTAGCAATATTGTACTTTTATATTTGGAGAATAATCACCTACTAGTAGTTTAATCATAAAAATTACAGCAGCTTCATGCAATCACAAAGTACGGTTTGAACATCACCACGAAACACTCGACTTATCGAGCGACGAGTACAACGAAATTACGAGACCGCATGTTAGAAAATGTGTCCGCTTGAAAACTACAAACACTGATTTACCTGTCGTTGGGCAGTTGTGATCGGTTGTTTGATCCAGTAATCGTACATATAGTTAATGATAGTCACATCGCTTGCTAAATTATAAAAAAAATCCATGTTTTCAGATGTGCATCTCGTACAAAACACACACACTAGTCTAGCTGTCTACGCTGTTTCGGAGTTCTTGCCAACAGTAAACATTTGTTTGTATTACTACGCTGGATTTTACATCGATAAATGCTATTAAATTTCGAACTTTAGCTTAATATTTTCTCACAGTTTACATGGATTCAACTCATAAAAACAATTAATTTGAATACATATGAAATAGAATATCTTGTGGAAAGTTGGTGCTGCTACATCGCACTAATTTGTTTACGTTCCTGTCAGTGTTGCGAGTACAGTGTTGCTGCACAGCTGATCACTGTCATTCAAGGGGGACATCATTATCCGTTTCTACGTGAAGATTTTTAAGAATCCTAACTAAATGAACAACTGCTGTCAATCTACTTCGGATGTATATAATAAATAAATAAATATCATATCGTGAAGCGGGGAGGCTATATTATAAATATAGCCTCCCCACTTCACTTGATGACATACAACATGATATTTGAAAAACACAGTTAAGTATCCTATATATATTCTCTAAATACGACATATAAATTACGTATAGAAATAAGATGACAATTACGATCGGAAATTAGATAATCGACGGTATTTAATATATATTTGCAAATTGTACTAAGCATTGTTCTTAAAGTTGATTATTTTTCTTTGGTGTATATATCAATGAGTGAAGCGGTTTACAATTTACTGACCTGTATGCATTCCTACGCGTAACTTTTAACTGTCGATTCACACTTTGACATTTTCTACTTAAAAGGACTCATATACATAGGTGATTTTAACTATAGCCGTTATTATTATTGCTCATATTTAATATATAGCGCTATATTTGTAAGAATCCGAGCTTTCAGGCATGAAAACCACGCAAACCCATCCAAATAACCCTTTTATCTGCCAGACAGACAGACAAGTTTATTTTGAAAATTCACATAGAGTGACATAGAGAACATACAGTAAATACAATATATAATACAATTATTTATACAATTGTTCGAACATATTTCGATAAACAAGGATTTTTACAAAACATGCAAAATGGTGTCTATTTCATAATCACGTGGTTAGAAGAGTACGCTGTGATTGGCCAACGGCCAGACAGTTGACAGACGGCCATACACAATTAACCAGCTGACTGCACGGACAATGAGCTGTATTATCGATAACAGATCATTTGGAAGGAAATATATCACTGTACATGGTGTAGGATAATCAGTTCTTTAGGTTTATACAATATGAATTTGGTGTTTGAGTCACTTTAAGTTATAGAGAAGTATTTAAGCTTGACATTAGATGATAGACATTATTAACCTCGTGTTTTTAGATTTCGTCTATATCCTGCATTTAGGGATAATCTATATGTATTAGAAAGTCTAATACAAAGAATATCCATAAATGCATGATATAGAATATATCTAAAAACACTCGGTTAATAGTCTCTATTTATCACCCAATACTAGCTCTGAGAGAAGACATATGTAGTAGTTAACATGTATATCTCCTAGGAGATATCACTTCAAATGTTTGTGATTGGTCAATTCAGGCACGTAACTTGAAAGGTCAAATGCTGCCAAAAAATCTAGTACCATTGTGATGTCATCACCATCATAACAATGCTATGGCATCACAATGCAAAGATGCACATCAGCTTATTCATTGATTCCCAGTAAAAACCTTTCAAAGTACTATGACTTAGGAATGATATTGTGTGATAAATAGAATCTCACCCTCGTGTGCTTTTGGTATCATTATTATCCTACTCGTTGATAACAGTAACGAAATTACTCGGTAAAGCCTCGTATTTAAGTTACTTTTATCAACTCGTAGGATAGCAACGATACCCAAACATATGCCGAGCATAATATCATTTTGGCCAACGAGTATAATAAATTCAGTAATATGTGAACACGAATGTGAGATTCTAGTTATACTGTTGTAATATCGATTTTCACATACCAGTAGTCACAAACACCATATAGGCAAATATCTTTGGAACTGGGTTAAATCACGCAGACGAAATATTGTACCAACTAAATGTGTAAATATTAATAAATGTGTCTACATAATTAATTGAAGAAATCGTTTAACCTTTTATTCGACACATTGAGTCGCAAGAAGAAACTCTAAAAGAAGCCCCAAAAGACTTTGACATCGCGTATAATAGTCCATTGTGTTATTGCCCTAGTGAAAATATTCATATTTATAGCATGGGTTTATTTCACTCCCAAACTCTATGTTATGTGATTTATATTGTATATATGGAAGCTTAAGGAATACACACGCTTAAAAACACACGCTTGGGTCCAGGCGGACTCCACGGGCTCCTTTATACGAGGGTTAAAGCTCCCTAATCACTGAATTAATTAATTAATTGTTTATTACAGTGTCATGCATGTAGATACAGATTAAATTTGCATAGGTAAAACATATATAAAATAGACATGCAAAACCTCATTTGGTCGAAGAGACACCAATGCTTACACATAAAATATTGCTTCTAAAAAGTAGTTCTCTTTTTTAAAATAACTAAAATAATTGACATGCATGTACAAGATGGGTAGATGGATACATGCATGCATACATATATACGTATACACGCATAGGTGCGCGCACACACACACACGCACACACACACGAACACACACGCACGCACACGCACGCACGCACACACACACCACACACACACACCACACACACACGCACGCACCCCCACACACACACACCACAACCCACACAGTAATATTGCAGACGTAAATTATTCATAAAATAACCTTCTGCGGACAAACATCATGTGACACTTTCATCCGACAGTAGAAATATAGATCACCCGTTCTTGATACGGGTGAGTAAAGGCACATTTGTCATACCTACTGATCTCTATGCCGTCAGAGGCCATAGAATATTATTGGAGCTTGAAGCATTCTCACGCATAATACCACATGCTGTCGCTAAAAATTGAAAACCAAAATGCTACTCCTATTAAATGCATTAAGAAGATGTCTGTTTCACTTGACTGACATACCTATGACTCCAATGAATGTAGATGTATGCTATTGTAATAGAATGTTTGTAATATTCAATTATACGGAATCAATCATCAATAGGGTATTGAAGATAGGTGACCCATGGCAAACACGAAACCTCTTACTAGCAATATTGACGTCACTGATATTATATATATATATATATATATATATATATATATAGATGTTTATTATATACTTAATAGTGAAAGATATATTCTGCTTTGACGTATATTTGTCGTTACAACTATTGAAAGCTAGCTCGTCATTAGGGTCACCATTTTATTTCAAAACGTACGATGATCTATTGTGACAGTGCATACATTGTCCAGTTGGGGAATTTATAGGTTTCTATTCAGTTTTGTTGACAATTATATAATAAAAGTATATAATAA
Organism: Lepetodrilus schrolli; assembly: GCA_032361225.1. NCBI lineage: Eukaryota > Metazoa > Mollusca > Gastropoda > Lepetellida > Lepetodrilidae > Lepetodrilus > Lepetodrilus schrolli. Next base: position 5,406 of record JAUTBT010065126.1, read on the forward strand.
ATACGATATTTCATGTCTCGTGACGTGGGAAAAACCGATATTTTCACGCCACTCGATGACAGATACATGCTATTTCACTAGACACGTGAACTATTCTCGATATACCAATCTATAATATCACTTGACGGTATTCCGTTCTCTTTTTCCAAAAGGAAAATGTATGTCAGCTCCTTGTTTTGCCCCACTTTGGCCTATTTTAGCGCATCTGATCACGAACGACTTTGCATCCTAATAAACACACAATATTTCAAAAACATGTTGGAAAGGTTCTATTAAAAAATATTCATTTTAGAAACATTTTAGTCATATTTGAATGAATCCGTTACAAAAAGAACATTCCCAGTATAACATTTTAAAACTATGAAGATGCCCTGGCACTGACATATACTAAGGACACAGAATGGTGTAGGCCTGGGCGCCGACACTAGGGGAGGCAGAGGGATGATATGAGGTTTGGTTATGATCCATGGTAACTTGACAGGTCACGGATACGTTGATGAAATCTTAAGGCCCGCTGATGTTCCCATGGCTCACAGAATATGTCGAAATTCTGTCTCTCAATATGACAACGCTATCCTCCATGGCCATACGGCCAGCGTTGCAGTTCATTTAATGGACCATGAACATTTGTGTTTCAAGTGCATGTGTACTGAATACACTGAGATTTTACAATACACTGATTTTCTTGCTCCTAAAGAGAGAAGTAAGATAACGATGGATAATCATACATGTGGATGTCTCTTTGGTTGATAAAATATGGAAACTTAAAAACGTAATAGTATTAATCAATTATAGCATTTACTTGACAGAGGTGACATATTCTGTTTACCGTTTCAATTGGTAAGCGATGAGTTGGAAGTTAGAAAATGAAGTTAATGTCTTTTTATCGGGATAACTAGGTTAAGAACGGCTCCATTATCATATAATTACACCTAAAATATATTCCTTGATCTGCCCTTGATTACGGATCACTGCGTCCCGTTTAACTGACTTTTCATGGGTGAATAATTAAGAGGTAAACCAATCGTAGAGCTCCTCGTAAGTTTACTCACAGTCAGATATATTATGGACAGGCCGAGAATGAAAATACCCGTCCAAATTAAATGGATTGGTCTACATTATAATAGGTCAGCGTAAAGTCATTACTATATTCAGCTGTGTGCGATGAGTATATAAGTCTCAGGTATAGCGTATAGCGTATATCATCTTCGCTGGACGCAGGCGTTAAACTTCAACTCAAGACGTATTGCGCCAGTTTTTTTAGTAGCTAAGCCGACAATATGCACGGGATTCTGGTCGCCGTTCTCGCAGTCTTGGTGTTCGTAGCAGTAGTGCCATTGACGTCCTCTGCGAGAATGTAAGTGTATTCTTAGAATAAACATTAAATACTAGAATTTTCGGTTAATACAATCGTGTACATCAATATGTTCATTGTTTTATGTTGATGTATGTTAAATGTCATTGTAAAACATGTCGATTCGATATAAAGGATATATGTTTCGAAACAAATGTATTGCTATTAAATGGTATGTTTAATAGCAAACTATATATAAACTGACATCCAAAAGAAAGTATATCAAAACGTCCATATTTTGTAATCTCCAAGGAATTGTGACAACAATACTTGTATTACAAACGTCATTTATGTTAAATCAAGTCTAGAAAATAACCGGTGAAATAATGACCTGTTTCAAATGCATACTTATACATGTAGTTAATGTCTAATGGTAACAAATTAGCAATTTCATTTAAATAATAGCATATCCAGCGGGAGTAAAAGCGATAGCTGACAACTAATCATCTCCATATTGTAATCTGGCGGCAATAAGCGTAATATAAATTGAGAATTTACAATTAATAATACGATCTAGAGTATTGACCATGTTGAAGAATACAGCAATTTTGGCATAGCTTTCCATAAAAGTAAATTGTTTAATATAGCAATGAAGCGTATAAGTGATTCAAAAGTGAGTGAAGGGTATGTATGCATGTGCAGCGTGTGTGTGTGTATGTGTGTGTGTGTGTGTGTGTATGTGTGTGTGTGTGTGTGTGTGTGTGTGTGTGTGTGTGTGCATAGTTATATGCGTGTGTGCCTGTATATTGTTTAAGATTTCTGATTACTATAGGATTATTAAAGGTTTTTAAAATCTAATAATTTTTTTATTATTTAAATATATATTTATTTTGCGGGTGTGTATTTATGTCATTAAAAATATATTGCGTAGTTTTACATGTATGTAACAAGGATTAACTGGTGTCCTGTAGGCCTCAAATGACCGGGTCGTGTTTGTATAAGTTTGTGTTATCAATGTATGTAACCATTGTATTTTTATTCATCACATGATACCTAAATAAATTCAGTATATTCTGGTTATGTACCATCCCCAGTATGTGCAATGGCCGTTTAACAGTATTTTTAACATTTACACTATATATATATTTTGTTGTCTTTTTTAATTTATTTTAATTTTATTTGTGTGTGTCTTATGAGTGTTCGTGTATTATAAAATTTCATTTCTGCAGTGTGGGTTTATACTTCATCTGAGCAAGCTACAAGTGATTCATATTGTATGTCAATGTTATCTTTCAGCGAGCGCTATAACTGTGGCAGAGTGCGTTATTCAATCAAGTGTGGACTTTGGGGCTGGAAACGATGCGCGAGATACAAGTAGGTATTTTGAAAATATATATTACCCACTATGCCAGAAATGCGTTAAATATAGCAAATATTGGTATGCAGGTATATTCACTGCTCAACCAATTCTTTCACACCACCTGGTACCTAATATCATTGAAGCTAGAGTGGTATTAGAAAGTGACTTTAACAGTGACAACCATTTTTAGCAAGAGTATATAATATTGAATACGATAATCGCCTGTAAAGTTGACGAATCCGTTTGTCTGTTATTATATGTAGTACCCCTTGCTTTTACAGAGTCAGGTTTTGCACACGATATGCTAAAGGTAAGTTTGTTTTTGTTAAAAGATTAATGAATATGAAAGGTGCCAACGTTTGTTGATATATGACTAGCACCCGCCACTTTACATCAAATATTCATCACCCAATACTGGATCCCACAGGCGATAACATCAGCAGAATAAAAAATAAAATATTCTACTGTAGATATAGAGAATATTAAACGGGCGTCCGTGTGATACCATTTGTCTGAAACGAATGAATGGTTTTGGTATCTGATGAGCTTTACCAAATCTATTCACGAGTTTCATAAAAATAGTATCACACAGAAGCGAGTTTTGTATTTTATTTATTACACTACCAACCCTGACATGCAAATATCTTGATTGCAGTTTGTTTTCCATCAGTTTAGACTATATAGAGCCCGCCCATGAATACATATACTATTATGAGGACAAAGGCTCGACCGATTGACGCCATTTTCATGCGTATTCACAAATACAATATTACGCTTGGATTAAAAAGAAATACGACTTAAAAATTTACAAGGAATTTTGAATTTGATAACAATACATTGTGCTAGTCTTGACGATGTAACAAAATGAATGACATGCGATTGTTACATCCTGATACAGTAGACTCATTTGTTCGTTCACATGACGTCACTTGTGACCATGTAACCAGCTAAAATAGTAAAAGTAGTTTAAGTTGGATAATTCAGAACAGTTATGACATTTGTAATAACTCACCCGGTAGTGTAATAAATATAGAGGATATTTCATGTGTCTAGTTAATATCAACCACTTGAACGTTTCTTACTATATGAATTATATACTATATATACTATATAATTATAAATTATATAAGTATATTATAATTATATACTATAAGAGTTATCTTGCAGCAGTTAAATCTTTATTAAGTTGAATGGTCCCTCTGATAACGAAAATAACATAGTTTTGTAACACAGAATTCCCTTTGTCATGTGCATAGTCGGAACGTGAAATAAAATAAAATAAAGTAATATTGAATACTAGTATATATATTTTATTTTTTAGACAAAATTTACAAATATCAAAATATCCGTGAGAGAGTTGGTTTAAATATTTAAATATAAAGTTTGTACTGGTAAGTCAATGGATAAGCTAATGGATAAGCACATTCTATGGCGTCACAGTGGGTCGTGGTGCCATTACAATGGTAGCATCTTTCTTAATAGCAGTAAAATAACTATGCAAATTAGTCATTCTTGACCAATTAATGAAGTTGTAAAATGTTATCTAGAGCAGAATAACATTGTTTTCTTACCGACTTTATCTCCAGTATTGGGTGATACAAAATATTGTACATTTCAAAGTTTAAAAATTACAAACGACACGTGGATTTATACTGTCTCATAAGCATGATATTATTGAAGCTTCGTCAGCTTTTAACCGTCGTCATTGTTGACACGTACACTTTTTCCATTATCATAATAACAACAACAACTGGCCCGTACACCAGAAATAACGCTGTTACTAATATTATCACCCAGTACTGGCTCCCACAGGAGATAACATTAGTAGGACAATAATCTTATTCTACTGACCATTTGTCAGCAGTAGAATAATTATGGAAATTTGTAATTCTTGACCAATCAATGAAGTTGTAAAATGTTATCTACAGTAGAATAACATTGCTGTTACTGACAGTCGTCATTGTTGACACATAGACTTTAGTCATTATGATAAAACAACAATAATAATAATAATCATAATCATGATGGTGATGATCATGATGATGCAGTGCCCTGAATTTAATGATTTACAGTCAATGGCGGCTGGTCATGGTATGGAGGATGGTCAAACTACGGCAAGTGTTCCCGGTCTTGTGGACCTGGTATCCAGATCATACGCCACACACGAACGTGCACCAACCCCAGACCGGCGTACGGCGGTTCATATTGCACTGGTTCGAGTACACAGACACGGACCAAACCGTGCAACACGCGGCCCTGTCCAGGTAACTGAACAATGAAACTTTTGAGAGCTGTCAATCTCACAGTTCATGGCAGTACCCTTCCGCCAATCAGATTACAGCTACTCTTAAAGTTGGGCGTGATTCAATTTTTCAACACACACGCGCGCGCGCACGCACGCACGCACGCACGCACGCGCACACACACACACACACACACACACACACACACACACACACACACACACACAACCGTTATAATTCTGCAACATCTGTGATCGGAGATATGCGCTCGTACCTTTACGCTAGCTTTCCATTAAAAAACGACCGAATTCTTGGCAGATTTCCCTGCCAATCAAAATTCACGTTGTAAAATGAAAGAAAGCAAATTATATACTTTAAATAAATATAATTCTATAACATAGTTCGTTAATGTTCACTATATGCTTACCTGTTATATGCATTGTAAAGTCAAATTAATTCACTGGAAGTGCATATATAAGCAACTTTGTTAAGTCAATACTATGTATTCGTTTGCGTAGGAATACACATCACTGTCATCAGGCCCCGATTTCTCGAAACAAACTTGAGTTGGAGATTTTGCTTAGCTGAAATTTCCCCATTGACTCAGTGCTGTGAGCTGAATAAAACCAGCTAGGTTTGAGTTTCTACTCGGGCAATAGCATTGAGTCAATCGCAGAAATCTCAGCTGAGCAAAATTTCTTCTCCGCTCACGAATCACGATACAGCATTGGATGTCTAACCTTGTTGGTGCATTGACCACAGTATCTAAAGACTTTCCAGGCACACTCTGGGTATCTAAAGACGTTCCAGGCACACACTGGGTACTGGCCATAGAGATGTGTGTTGTCAAAGGAGCCGATGAAACTCCGCTGCTGATTTACAAATCGAATCAAAAGCTTCGTTCACTTGCTGTTTAGGCTCAATGGGTAGCGCCACCACATTTCAGAAGCAAACCCTCGCGTCCTCATTACTATTCTTGTAATTATAATCAAGGGCAAGTCCTATGTTATTCTTCTTATTAAATATTTCCAGAAGGTCAACATATATAGCGCAATGGGGAATAGGGGGACGATACCTTTCAAGAGCTTGGCTTTGCGATAGATAGACCGTTTTATCATACAGTCGACCATGTTGAATGATGTCTGTGTCATTCGTTGATAGCGATAGTGAAAATATACCGATGGAGCGTAACACCTGACCAGACATAGACATGCATACATATTCCGTTGTTGTTCATATCTGGTACCCAATACAAACTATGTGCATAGTTCGCCTTTTCCAACTAATAGCTTATTATATTACAATCTGCAGTCTAAAGGGGCTACTCTGGCTGGACTGACTACAACAAGTGCACAGGGTGGCTCAGTTCAGAACCAGCCCTGCCCCCACAGTACGACGGTCTGGATTGTAAGGGAGCGCCGACGGACGGAGAGGAACACACCTGCAATAAGAATCCTAGTAACTGCCTAAAGGTTGATGCAGCAACGTTCCGTTAGCATGCAGTATACATTGCAACATTCTCTTCAGATATATGATACCGTTTTACTATTTTAAAATGTCACCCTGCTGTGTTATTATGGAGAGAAAAAATGCAATGTAGACATCGAAAATAAATATTTTATTACGCTTCTTCTTTTGTTCAGCAACTGGGTTGTTCTAGATAGATAGATAGAGAGAGAGAGAGAGAGAGAGAGAGAGAGAGAGAGAGAGAGAGAGAGTGAGAGAAAGAGAGAGAGCATGCACACGCACGCACGCACATTACATAGATAACCGTAAACGTTTGTACATTAAACTATTGGTTAGAGTCGTGGTAAGCCATCGTTCTTCCGGAGCAATATAGAGGGGAGGGAGGAAGGGAGGGTGTAGCGTACAGCTCATTGCTGACGTATTTTACCCGACTCATGAAGTGATGTGTGGAAGTACTCAGATCACTTCTAACTCTCTACAACTGTTACCACGTACTGACTCAAATCCACTTACATAGACTGTGGTAACGACACCCATATTAGCAAACTGTTCTGGCCCCGATATACGAAACATTTTATGAACAAAACCTTGAGTTGACCATGAAATCGTACTTTTAAAATATGTCTACGTCGACAACATTAAAAGTACAAAATTCAAGCAGATCCAGATGGTGGATGGTATTCTTTAGATTGTGGCATCCGGATGGCGGAGGGTATGCCTTAGATTGTGGCATCCGGATGGCGGAGGGTATGCCTTAGATTGTAGCTTCCGGATGATGGAGGGTATGCCTTAGATTGTGGCATCCGGATGGCGGAGGGTATGCCTTAGATTGTGGCATCCGGATGATGGAGGGTATGCCTTAGATTGTGGCATCCGGATGGTGGAGGGTATGCCTTAAATTGTGGCAGCCGGATGGTGGAGGGTATGCCTTAGATTGTGGCACACCTTCCTCACCCATAATATGCCTTTAAAGCAGTTAAAGCAGTCTAGATTACTGGTAAATAATGTAAAGAGGCTAAAGCATTTCAGCTGATATTTTCAGATAAATATAATACCAATCAATATAATTTATTTTAAATATTTACTTAAACCCTCTCAAACTATAAATAGTCTGCACATGCGTGTGTGTGTGTGTGTGTGTGTGTATGTGTGTGTGTGTGTGTGTGTGTGTGTGCGTGCGTGTGTGTGTGTTAATGTATAGCGCTGCTCCATATTCCAAATATCTTTCAATGGGAATATAATGTTATGATTTTATGATGCATATAAAACATTGTAGTTATATATTAGTTTATATGAAAGGCATTAATATATCAGGAAAACATGAAAATAAAGAATGACCTAGTACTTTTGTACGAAGGTTTTCCACCATGTGCACAAAAATTTCATTATCCTAATATATCAAATGTTGGCGGAGTACATTGTATACCTGGTTAAATTATCGAGGTTTATAATGTTTTTTATCTCCGATTATCAGTGCTGAACTGCCCATTACCATATACTAGCACATTATGCTAGTACTGTTTATACCAATAATTTAATATAAGTCAATTGTCAATTTAAGTATCTGAAAGATACAGTAAATAATATAATCTATTTCATTTAGACTCTAACACTTAGAATATACTATGAATCCTCGCGCAATCAATCTCATTAAAATCAGATACGATTGTCGCACAGTATTCAGACAACAGTCTAGTATCGACCTGTTGATTTAGCGACGATTTTCCTGCCATTTGTATACGAGATTTACATGGGTACTAGATTGGTATGCATCTGTACAGGAAACTGTCCGCATTCATTATTGACAATTGACCGAAAATGACTTAGCTGTTTCCGGCCATTGATAGACCATTAGCACATCTTGCAAGCTAGTAGCCAATATATATATAGTAGCCAGGCTCCCACTCGGTTATATATATTGGCATGAAATACATTGACACCCTCTATTTGGTAGACTATCTCGGTAACTACTTTGTGAAATGACAAACAAAACAACTTCAATGTATTATTGTGTACGCCCTAAACAAAATAAAATTAAAAAATGTTTGCACCATTAATATAAAAATAATGTCTTTATATAGCGATCAATAAATATGTTGAGTATTAATTTATGCAAAGGGGCGACGTCCGAAAGACGGAAGAGGCAAAAAGGCTGAATTTGCACGTGCGTGTGTGTGAAGAAATGCATAATGTTTACTAAATAATAAAATAGGCCCTCCGCGCATTCTTCTCTATCCATTAAGTGATGAGGGTGACGACGACATAATTACCATTTATCTGGCATTTATGAGACATTTCTATATCCTGCGAGTGCCGGATGCAGATGCGGCTGCAGCCCGGGGTTGGTCGATTGCCAGGTTACCTGGGCTGCGTTCAATGGAGAATACATACGATACACTACAATACAATACTTTTCTCTACATCTAGTAGTTCGCTGAACGGGATAGTAGGAAAATAGCAGGAAATTCGCTTCATGCTTTGGGTTTTCATACAAAACGCTACGCAGTCCAAACCCGTATTGAAATGTATGCATACATATGC